>JAAAKG020136106.1:0-13309 GCA_010014905.2 Druon quercuslanigerum | reverse complement strand
ATAATAAATTAGAAAACTAGATATTCACCAAATATTTCTAAACCAGCTATAACGAATTCTGGTACGTTTATTAAAAAAAAATATATTTTTATAAGGCTGTTGGGCCAAGTTTTTTACTAAAAGTGTTTACAAGGAGGGAAACCCAGTTTACTTAAATTGTTGAGTAATATCAAACTTCTTTTCCTTACATTCACACTTTTATTCGAAAAAGAAGTACCGCTTAATATCTACAAAAGTACTTTAATCATGTATTTATTTAGTGAAGTAGGGTGATTACCAGCACAAAAGATGATATATTATCTGTTTAAAAATTATCTTAATTATTTTATTATTATTATTGCTAGTGTTGCTAATATTTCTGGAGTTTTTGTTTTCAAATAAACGTACCCAAATTCTTTATAAATCTGTTAAACATGTTTGATAAATATCTACTTTTTCAATTTATTATTATTTATTTATCATTTTAGACACTGCACAAAATTTTGGTGATAAATTACGAAAAATATATGTATAGTATTATATTCTATATTACTTTAAACGACGAAGACACACTACTTGCAAATTTTATGCGATTTGAATCTAGAAAAGTGACTTTAATTACAAAAACAAAAGAATAAATAAAAAAACAGTAATAAAAACTGAGCCGCAAATAATTTCAGGCAATTTTAAGCTAGAAATATTATAAATTAAATTATTAAATTACTTTCATATGAAATAGTTTTGAAATCCTTTAAAAGCTTCAAAACCTTATTTCAAAATATCTGCTTGTTATTTTACTTTTATTCAAATTTTAAGTTATTCTTGATATTTTTTCAGAACTTCTAAGTATCTCTTAAAATAATTCCAATTCTTCCTATTTTTTGTAATCCTGAAAAATTCAAATATGTCCTAAAAATCTTCCAGATCCATTTTTGACCATTTTTGAATCTTTTTCAATCTCTTTAAATATTCTCTTAAAATTAATTTTTAAAAATAAAATGTTATTTTCAATTTTTCTAGAAATCTTAAGCAAATATTTTTTATTCTTTTTAAGCTTTTCATCATTCTTAAAAATCTTCAAATTTTTTGTTCGAAATTGACACAAATCTATATTTTGTTTTAACTTAGTTCGAATAGCTAGATTTTTTCTAGGAATTGTAGGTGTTTAATATTGATTAAACATAAAAATTCAACAACTTTTATTATAATTAAATTTTTTCAAATAGAAAAATGCTAATTGTAACATTCAAAGTTTAGTTTTTTGTTCAGCTTTGTATATTTGATTTAAAATTACTAATTTTTCATGGCAAATAAAACAGTGTTAAATACCAGGCAATTGTCTTGTAAAACAAATTATTATTTACTTGTTATTCCTTAATTTACAGCTCATTTTCAAAAATCATTTTTATCCAAAATTGTCGATGTCAAACTCTACTAATTTTTTAATTTTTCAGTCCTTAAAACTGCATTAAAATTCTTTAAATGAAAAAAGTACGTTTAAAACTTAAAATCCAAAATGGAAAATTTGTAATTGAAAGATTTTCCAATTACTTTTTTTTCTAAAAATCAAAAATAATTCAGTACTCATAGTTATTGGTTATCAAATGTAATATTGGGCCGAAAATTTAATTATTTTGTTAAAAAGTAATCCTTTCGCTTGAAGATTAACTTTTCTATTGGAAATTCGTTATTTCGGATGGACAATTCAACTGGTTTTATTAAAATTCGTCTTTCTGGATTGAAAATTCAACAATTTGGTTGGAAAAAAATGGCTAGTATACGTATGTTTTGTTCAAATTGTAAAACCGTAATTAAATGTAACAAAAATTAAATTGACGAAAAACGACAAAAGTTGCAGTGAAATGTTTGATAACATAAACTTTTTTTAAAAAATGCGTACTTTTTTAAAATTATAATAGCAAGGCAATGAAAATACGTCTGTTTTGATACCAATGCATATTATGAATTATAACAATATACACTTTTGTTTAAAAATACAACTTTGTACTTGAAAATTTATGTTTTTGGTTGCGCAATCAACTATTGTATTAAAAACTCATCTGTTAAGGCTAAATTCAACTGTTTTTGAATTGAAAATTAAAAAAAAACTGCTTCGTAGAAAATTCGTCTTCATGGCTTAAAGCTTCGACAATTTCGTAGAAAATGTAACTATTTTTTAAATTCGCATTCTTGTATAAAAAGTCAACTATTTTGCAGAAAATGAATCTTTTTCGTTAAAACATTAACTACTATATTTTTCTTGAGAATTAAACTTTTTTTTGAAATTCGACTACTTGTTTAAAATTTAAGCTACCTTATTAGAATTTTTTTATGATTCATAATTTAAATTGAAAATCGTCTTTCCAGTAGAAAACTAACCTTGTTCATTCAAAATTTACCTTTTTGGTTAAAAATTCAAGTATTCGGTTAAAAATCAATCTTTTTGTTGAAAATGCAATACATATTTTATATATTTACAATTGGCCCCATTAAAAAGTATCTCTTCCCAAGCGTCTGCTTTCTAATGTCTTGAATATCAGTCTTTAATTCTTTAAAAATAAATCGAAGCCTTATATAAAAAAAAGGTAAAAAGTGGAAAATTGGGCCGATACTCTCGGCTTTAGGTAATTTAAGTGGTTTTTCAAACATAAGAGGGAACAGGAGAATAAATGGGAAAAGAGGAATTTTTTTCCTAAAATTAAAATAGAAAAAAATTCGTAGAATTTTCTTAGAGTTGGTAAGAAACTTACCAGTTTTGGTTGCTTTCACAAAATCGGACCTCTTGAAATGTTTTCTGCAAATGCGGCTGTGTTCGCGTGGAATCCAATTCGGAATATACTTTCTTTTCCTTATTGCCACTATCCACTTTTTTCTCAAAGCTTCGTCTTTTGGAAATCGATGCCCACCCTCGTTCCGACACTTTGGAACACTGCAGTAGTTATACTTCGTCATTGCTTATGGTTAAAAGAGCACCACCTGATTAATAAAAATGACATGTATTAAAATATTGTTAACAGATTGAGAGTAAGTAAAAATAAAAAAACAAATTTGCAAATACGGAAATATTACAATAAGCAATTCGGGACATTTTAAACTTTCTTTGGCTTTCTTTAACCAATCATCGACAATACGTCGAACTTTTTTTTTTAAATTCAGTATTTTTTAGACTAAGATATTTTAAAAGATTCTAAAAAAAATCTCGAAAAATTTCAAAGATTTTGGATTATTTTAACACATTCCAAGGAATTTTTCAGATCTTTAGAAAATTACAAACGATGTGAAAAGTTTCAAAATAATTTAGGGTGTTTTAAAGTATTAAAAAGAATTGCAATAATACTTTAATGAAATTTTTAAGAATTTCTCCATAAGAATTGAGGGATTTCAAGGGATTTAAAAAATGTTAAGGATTATAAAGAATTCAGGATATTTCAAAATATTCCAAAGAATTTCAAAGTATATAAAATTATTTTTTGTTAATTTTCAGTAGGTTTAAAAGAATGTCAAGGAATTTCAAAAGATGGGAAATATTTTAGGGTATTTTAAACTATTTCAATGAATTAAAAAAGAATAATGCCAAGGAACATCATCCGAGTTCATGTAACTTTGCGATATTTCAAGGGATTTCGATAGTATATTAATGAAATTTCAACGAGTTTACTTACAAGAAGTGAGGGATTTAAAAGTATTTCACAACTTTTTAGAAATATTTAAACATTTTAAAGTATTTCCAACCATTAGACATTTTCAAAAAAGATTTTAGGATGTTTTAAAAGATCCCAAGGTATTTTCAAAAGCTTTAAAAAGTTGCAAAGGATTTCACGAAATTCGAAACAATTCAGGCCATGTTAAAAAAATTATAAAGGATTCTTGAAATTTGAAGGAGTTTTATCAGATTTTCAAGTATTTCAGTAATTAAATGGATTTTAACGGCTCTCAATAAGGGTTTTTAATGCATTTTTCACGGTATCTAATATTTTCAGAAATTTCAAGAAATTTAAAAATATATTATCAAAGTTTACGTAACTTCACGAGATTTTACAATATTGAAAAGAATATAAAATATTTTATTCACCAGAATTGAGGGATTTCAAAGGATTTAAAGAAATTTCTAAATATTTTAAGGCATTTACAAAGATTTTAAAGAATGTTAAGGATTTTTTTAAATATTGCAGAATGTTTTTAAAAATCCAAAGAATGTCAAAAAATTTCAAAAAATTTTAAGGTATTTAAAAAAATTCAAAGGAATTTTTAGGAGCTTCAAAAAATTGTCAAAGGATTTCAAAAGTTTGGAAACATTTTAGGATATTTTAAAGGATTCGAAAGAATGGTCAAGATATTTAAATAATTGAAAGGAATTTCCAGGAATATTATCAGATTTAATGTAGCTTCACGGAAATACAAGGGATTTTATAATATTTTAATGCAATTTCAAAAAAATAATGTATTTCACAAGAATTGAGGGATCTGAAAGGATTTCACAGTTTTTAAACAGATTTTAAACAATTTGAAGATATTTCTAAATTCACATTATTAAAGCTTATCGGGCTTTGAACTAGTCACTAAATACACGCTTACATTGTTAAAAATGTTTAGGATTCTACAACACTTCTATACGACTTCTACACTACAAGCGTAACATAAAATTGCCAATATTTCGAAATTTATGGCATTCATGAAATTCGCGGAATTAATGGAATTCACTGAAATCACGGAATTCAAGAAATTCACTTAAAATTACAGAATACAGGAATTCACTAAAATCAAGGAACTTGCGAAATTCGTCGAATTTATGGAATTCACGAAATTTGGTGAACTTCATGAATTCCACGATTTCCTTGAACTTCACGAATTAGTTAAATTTCTGCAACTGCTTGAATTCAGTGAATTCCGCGAAATTCATGAATTCCGTGATTTTAATGAATTTCGTGAATAAAATGAATTCCGTGAATTTTTTTAATTTCATGAATTTCTTGAGATCCTTGAATTCACTGGAGTTTGCGAATTCCATAAATTGAGAGGATTCCGTCAATTCCATGCTTTTCTTGAAATCGGTGAATTCTTTGGATTCCGTAAATTTCATGAAGTCCGTCAATTCCTTAAATTCCGGGAATTCCATGAATCTCGTAAATTCTTTGTTTTCCATGCATAACGTAAATTCTTCAAATTCCTTGAATTCTGCTAATTCTGTGAATTCCCTGATTTTCGCTAATTCCACGAAATCCGTGAATTCCATAAATACACACGTTGTGTTCTATACCAGGTGATTTTTTGACTAGCAACTTTCAAATATCTAGAGAAATAGACACTCTATAAAAAAATGTTATGAATCAAAATTTAATCACTCTGAGGAGTACATACACTGATGTTAAAATCGGTTCCCCCATACCGCCCCCTGCAGGTAGGGGCAGGTTCGAAATCTTAAATGGGAACCCCGACGAAATTCAAGTTTTCATTTTACTGTTACTGAGAATGCACGATTACGATTCTGTAATACATTAACAATAAAGAATACACCATTTTCATTGTGACATGACTGACCACGGAAAAAATGAATTTTTCAAATCGCTACAGAATCTTTGAACGAGTGCAATAAAAACTCTTACATAAAAAAAATACATCGCGACGAAAATAGGTAGAAGCTCCTTCTTTTTGAAGTCGGTTTAAAATAAGGGCAATAGAGCTTCGGATCTCTTTGGTAATTATTATTTAGAAAAAACATGTCAAAGCTTATGTCCTTTCTGAGAATTAATTCTTAAGTAATACGTTTTCATTAACAGTGTGTCCTGAATATCCCTAAATCTTAGCCCTGGCATTATTGTAGATTGAGATGAGAGGAGGCTATCGAAACATTACGAAAGTGTTTACTTTTTTCTTTCCTGAAATACAGTAAATTAGAAAAAAATACATTTTCTAACTGCATCTAAACGTACTACTCTAAAGTATCTAACCATACGAGAAAAAATTCAAATGGTGTATGAATGTACTTCTTAGAGTTACTAAATTTTGATTCATAACATTTTTTCATAGAGTGCCTATTTTTCGAGATATTTGAAAGTTTCAAGTTAAAACAATCAACTGGTATATAAACAAAAGTTTTGGCTCCGTCAAAAAATATATTTTTTATGCCACGAACAAGTGTTCTGATAAACGATATACTATTTTTTTAATTTTTCACTTAAATGGATGTGGAGATATCCAGCCGCAAGTATGGTTATAAGTGTTACTAACTACTGGACTTTTATTATAAAATTCCAATACGTGTGAGGTAAAATACCAATGCCAGCATTTGAAAACTACATTTAGAAGTCGCTAACAGAAATTTTTAACAGTGTAGATTTGGTTATCTACTTTTCTAGATTTGATGAGAGATTAAGCTGGAATTAAAAATATGTAAAACCTTTGCTAAAGGGTTTCTATCTTCTTAATTATTGTAAAATATATAATTCTGACTGAATTGATACAAGAATTTAAAAAATTCTGGAATCTCATTTTATATTCTTTAAAATTGTTAGGTTGTTTTAGGTGACGTTTACAGACTTCACAGTCCCTATGGGACAAAATATAGAGACCAAAGTGTACTTTTTGTCACGCTCAAAGGGTAATAAATTTAGGATACATTCATTAAACTTCAAACAATTTAAGGTAAATTCAAAAGAACTCAAATGAATTACAATTTTTTTTTATGAAAAAAGTTCGATGGATTTGAGTAAAATTGAGATAACTTTAGAGGAGTTTAAGGGAAAAAAGATTCATTTACATTAGAATCATTTTAATGAGCTTAGAAAAATTCAAAGGAATTCAGAAGCATTTGATTAAATACCTATGAGTTCAAGGTGAGGGTAAAATACTTTAGGATCATTCAGATAAAAACTTTTTAAAATAAAAAAATCCATTGAATTAAGTAAAATTGAGTAAATTTAGAAAAATTTAAGTGAATTAAAAATAATTCAAGAGAATTAAAAATAATTCAGGGATTAAATTTCTTGCAGTAAGAGTTAAGTGAATTTAGAAGAATTTCAGGGAAATGAGAAGAAATCGATGAAATTCATAAAAAATGAAACTAAATTTAAAATCAAATAAATAAAAACTTTTAAAAAATGCATTGCTTTAAGTAGAATTGAGTTAATTTGGAAGAATTAAAGTGGATAAAAACATTTCAAGAGAATTCAAAAGAAATAAAAAGAATTCAGAGTGCCTACTAAAAAATCATTTTAAGTCTCTTTAAAACGTTAAAAACACTATTATTTTCTAGCCAAAAAAATGTCTAATGACTACAAAGCAAATTAAAAGAATTCAGATGAATGGGAAAAATCGACAAAAATTCATTTATTGCAGTAAGATTTTAGTGAATTTAGAAGAATTTAAGGGAGATGAGAAGAATTCAATGAAATTCATAAAAAATAATGCTAAATTTAAAGAGCACTCAACGAATTTGGTTTCTACAAAATGGAGTTATTGCTTTTTCATTGAATTTTTGTTGCGATCATAATTTCAATTTTCGATTCTTTGTTAACAAAATTTCTTTTTTTTTTTTAATTTCAAAATGCTCTAACTTTGGTCATTTTTATTTTATCAAAAAAAGTAATATCGAAAAATTGTTGGTATTTTGATCTACTATAAACAGCTGTGGAAAAAATTGCAAATATTAAAAAGAAAGTGGTCTAAAAAGTTTCAAAATCCTCGTAACTTTTTTTAATTTCTTCAAAAAAAGCTGGTTAACGAACTCGTCCTTTTTTTCATATACTTATCAAGTGTGCTAAAGGGCAATCCAATCGAAGAATGCCTTTAAATGTTACCGTGTTTACAGACTACATCGAAAACGATAACGACAACAGACAGACAGAAACCGAGGTAAAAACTATTTTTTCTGACTCAGGGGTCTCAAATCATCGAGATTTGATGAAATCCGCGAAGGTCATTTTTCACATAAAACCAATACCTTTTCATCAGGATGAGAATGTAAAAATCATTGAATTCAATAAGCTTGAAATTATTTTAAAAAAATGAAAAGGGCAATTCAAGGGCCAAATCCAGTGAGTTGCGTAAAATTGAGTGAATTTCGAAGAATTCAGAAGAATTTTGAGGACTTCAGGAGAAAATAATAAGAATTCAGGGCGAATTACAAATAAACTCGTTAAAATCTATTAAAATAGCTTGAAATGATTGAAACTCTTGGAAATGCCTTGAAATTGTTTAAATCTTTTGAAAATGCATTGGAATATTGTAAAATAATCCAAAATATTTCAGTCATTGAAATCACTTGAAACTATTGATATCAATAAAAAAATTATGGGAAACTTTTAAATCTTCCTAAAATATTGCAAAACTCTTGATATATTTTGAATCCCTTTAAACACTTTAATGACCTTGAAAACACCCAAGAATCATTTGCAATAGCTTAAAATATTTAAATTCCTTTGAAGCCCGATTAAATTACTGAAATTGAGTATTCCAGGGAATTTGAGAAAATACTTCATAAGATTTCAAATCCTTTGATCATTGTATCAATTTATTCTCAGGTCCAATTAAATATAGAAAATTTAATTTAACAAAAAAAAATCCATTACATTAAGTAAAATTGAGTGAACTTAGTAGAATTCAAGTATATAAAAAAATGCAAAAGAATTAAAAATAATACAAGAAAAAATAATAAGAAATCAAAATAAATTAATTAGAATTAAAGGTGATTTCAAAAGACTAATTTCCAATCTTTGAAACCCTAAAAAACAACGCATTTCTTGTAAGTAAATTTTTGAAATTTACTTAAATATGTTTCATTTAAAAAAAGTAACTAATAATGACTGTGTGGCAGCCTGGACTATTTTTTACAGTTACATTTTACAGAAATTCCCTGACTGTTGCTATTTTTAAAATGCTTGACTCTTGAAACCTTTAATGTTATTATAAATTTTGTTTAAATTCCATAACGGCTGCAAATTTTTGTACAACAGAGACCAAATCTTGAAAATAGATTTCGGATAGATTTAAAAGGTTGCAAATATTTAGCCAAGATTTCGAATAGAATTAAAAGATCTGAATGATTTTCTGAAGAATTCACAAAAGATTTTATTAATTTCACAAACATTAGCAAATATTTCCAAAAATTTAAATCATTTCCCCAAGATGTCATAAATTTCACAAAAGATTTTCAATATTTTGCTAGGATTTTGGATTCATTAAAAAGATTTCAGAAATACTTTAGTTAATTCACAAAGTTTCCAGATAGATTTCAAAAACTGAGCGAAAATCTCAATGTTTTTCAAAAAATTTCAGATATATTTAAAAGATTTCACAAAGGCATAAATGATTGCTTAAAGATTTCGGATAAATTAAACTTTTAAATAAAGGAAATTAACAACTTTTAAAATTTTCAACAATTTCACAAAGATTTGAATGATTTTCCATATATTTCGGATAGATATAAACGATGTCAGAAAGGCACAAACGATTTCCATGATTTCCCTAAGATTTCAAATGTTTCGCAGTTTTCATAAAGATTTCATATATTTCACAAAGATTTCAAGAAGCCTTATATGATATCCCAAGAATTTAAATAATTTTACAAATGATACCAAGTATTTCTAAGTAGACCCAACGAACATGAAAACGTGACATTTACGTTTGTTTGCAGATGACATCACCTTTTGTTATTTGGGTTCATTGCACGAAACAAATTTTGAGATTAATTTTGAAAGCACACTCAAAAAGTTTCTATTTCATGAGATGGTTCTTCAAAATGAAAATACTAAAATGAATAATAATCATTACTAGAAAGAAATGTTTCTAGAATTTATTTCCCGCTCGCAATCAAAAGGACGCTATTTCCAGACAGTGGCTATTTCTATACTAACACAAATATTGTCACGAATTCTCAGAAAGCCGGTTCAAGTGACTTCAATAAAGTCAACAACTGACATAAATAATGCAATAGAAACATTTTTCTATATTCATAAACTTATAACGATATATTTTAATTACATTGACCTGAAAAAAACCCAAGGAGTTATTCAATAAATAAGAGTTTTGACATTACATTTGTTGATGAAAAAGTTGCCTAACCTCAACACCCAGAACAAAGTTGCCTTTGAGTTAGGATATTTTCAGAGTTTTCTGTAATAAAGTTACGCAAGTCAACAATTTTGTTTGTCCAGAGTCTTCTGAATACATTATTAAACTAAGAAAACGAAGAAAATGGTCAAGAAAAGACGAACAGTTGATTCGTTAGTCTCGTCTGTCCAGTCTAAAATAGTAAATACGTTTACATTAATTTTGCATGCACACGGTACATCCGCAAACAATGATTATATATGTGATATGAAAGCACTTACCTTTCTTAATGTTGATATAAGTACACTGGGTGTTCCTATATGTGCACAATTCTATAAACATTAAAATATCAATAACCGAAAAAAAGATAAACCAACATAAGCGTAAACCCCGATAACCCCCCTGACCCCGTAACGGTCGGTAACAGTAAAGCATGACCTGGCGCATGCGCCATCGCATTACATTAAGTATTTCACTTTATGAAGTCAGCTAGCAAGATGTCTGCATGCCGAGGGTCAAACAATAATACCAATAGCATCGGAGCAATGAGCAATGAGCGTATTTGGGTAGTTTTTATATTGTTGTAAAGCTATATACTCAATTAAGCAATCAAGTCGTAGTAAAGAAGATCGATTTCACTATTGACAGCTGTTGGAATGGAGAACACAAAAATAACGAAATCAATGAAACGCTCAAAACTTACCAACGATATAATTCGGTTTCGAAATGTGCCTTTCTGAGAGCGTTTTAGTGTTTTATGAAGCGAGAATAAAGTTCACAATACTTTACTTATTTATACGCCAATTATTCGGAATGGTCAATTAATAATAAAAAAAACAGCTCTTTTATACAAATTGGTAATAAAAATGTATAGTTAATTCCTAAAATAAAGTAAAATAGTAAGAAAGTCATTCAGTTTGAAGATAAAAAATTTAATATTTTAATTACTGGTCACTTTTTCTTTGGTAGTTCTGAATTTTAAAAACATAACATTATTGTTTGCTGCAAAAATTCAAAGTACGCGTTTTGATAACATTCTCTATTTTTCTTGCGAAATAGCAGAATTTTTAACTAAGAAAACATTTAAAATAAAAAATGGAATAGTTAAAACTTCTATTAAAAAAAATTATTTTCAATAAAAAATAGTTAATATTCTTAAAAAAAATTTACAATATTTAATTAAACACTGTTAAATTTAAACAAAAAAACATGAATTTTGAATGCAATAATTATTTTTCAAGTTAAAAAATTAATTTTCAACAGCAACAAAATATTTTTAATACAAGAAATATTTTTAACAAATTATTTAAATTTTTACAAAGTAGTTAAAGTTCTTGCCAAAAAAATGTATTTTTAATAAAAATAAATTAATATGCAATCAAGAAGAATAATTTTCTAAAAAAAAAGAGTCAATTTTTAAACACATAGTTGAACTTTCAACTAAAATTATCAATTTTTAAGAAAAGCAAAACGAAAGAAACGAATGAAACGAACCAAAATGATGAATGGTGAAGCATCAAGATTAATTTTGAAGCAAAAGAGACGAATTTTTAATAAACTAGTAAAAAAAAATTTTTATCTTTTTAAAAAGCAATAAAAAACATAAAGTTCCATCCTAGTGGTTTATTTTTAATTTAACAGAGAAAAATTTTTAACCAAAAACGGACAAGTTAAATTTTCAGTTAATCAATTATTAACAAAACCAAATGATTTTCATCACAATAGTTTATTTTAAACCAAAGTGATGAATCTTTAACAAACAACGTAAAATATAATAGTTGATATTTCAACCAAAAAATATTTAACTTAAAAGCCGTTGAATTCAACCAAAAAGAACGAATTTTCAACAAATCACAGAATTGTTCAAATAAGAAAAATTTGCTTTAACCAACATTAAACAAAAATAAAAATAAAAGATAAAATTTCAACTTAAGGGAAGAGAGAATAACCGATAAAATTTTAATAAAAAAAGTAGACGATTGTTCTCCAAGAAATTTGGTTTTTGTAATTTGAAAATAATGTTCTTTTTAGTTTTTGCTATACATAAATAGAACAATTTTGAAAACAAATGTTGAAATTCAGAACTATGCGAGAAAACTGACTGTGCTTAAAATATTAAATTTGTTTCAAGTTGATTAGCTAACACTTTTACCCTATTTTACGAATGCTGTTTTTGATCGATTAAATTTAAACTTTCGCAGAACTCAGACCGGAACAGATCATGTACTCTCGTGAGTGATAAACTACCCCATTAGGTATTTCAATGGACCAAATGCATGGAACAAAACTTTATTTCTGTAATATCTTTGCAATGAATAATAATTATTATCATTTTATTATTTCATTGAATACTAATTAAAAACCTAACACAATTTTTCAAATACACTTATATAGAAAAAAAGTAGGTTTTACGAAGATATTAGCAAAATATGGTAAAAATGAACTGAATCCCATGCATTTGTTCTCTTGCTTTCAGGGTTGTGCACGTAATATACCTTAGGTAAATTACATGAGGTTTTTAACGTAATTTACATGCGTATATTACGTCCTTAGGTTTGTACAGAACGTAATTTACGTTTTTAAGAGGGCGTCGACATATTCACATTTCGTTCAATAACCTTACAATTGCACCGGTAGCGATGCATTAAACATTAATTGATAAATAATGGACTTTTCCGAGTCTCGAATTCTGGAGTTTAATTCACAAAAAATATATTACATTCTCTTTATACAAAGGAAATTAAAAATAAGGATGATTGTACAAATTAATAAAGACAATAATAATAATAATATATTTAATATTTATTAACATACCTTTGACCCAAAAGGTGCTTGTATCCAATGTTGCGTAATAAATTATTAAAAAATAAACATTCGCCTGCAAACTGGTCCTTGTTGTTCACTTTTATTTTTATACGCTTAAAATTTATATTTTTCCATGGGATATTGGCAATCCTTGATTTATTTTTGTTTAGCATCATTTTAGAAAAATCTTTTATGATCAGGAACAGTGCTACAGATTTCAGGTATTCAGATACACATAGGCATAGTTTAAAAAAGTGAGGTTATAATATGCTCTGTCCGATTCCACCATTTCTATTACGTTTATTACGTTTTTTGCAAGTTTTTTTTACGTATAAAACGTCAGAAACCTCGAGTGACGCGTCACTTCACAACCCTGCTTGTTTTCCCCTCATAGTCGTGCACAGAGATGGGTTGTGACATGTCACTCGAGGTTTTCTACGTATAATACATAAACGACGTAATATACGTAGAAAATTGT
>JAAAKG020136105.1:2758-13309 GCA_010014905.2 Druon quercuslanigerum | reverse complement strand
TAATATATAATAATAATTCCATTATTATTCACTTTTAATATTTTTGAGTGTTTTTCATGTAAATAATTTATTTAGAATTTAGATGCTTCATTCGTTTGAAAAATAATTTACTCTCGTAACAATATATCTTCGTTTTCATTAATATTCTAGTTGCTACAAATTATAAGAAATAAAAAAAACTGTTCATCATTTTTTTATTGTTTTATATGGGGATAATTCTGAATTGAAATATTTCTAAATAATTAAAAAAAACAATTAATAATTTTAAAAATTTACAATAATTTGAAATAAAAAGTACTGATGAGCAGAATCAAAAGTATAAGAGAGCCCCAATCAAGCACCACCTCTCGGTCCTGCCTCAACGAAGGAGGCGAGCAGCAGACCAGCCGAGAACCGTGATCGTCGACTGAAACTCAACTCAGATACGATTGAACATTGTTAATCGTATCTCACGAACCGATGAAGATACAAAATTGATACAAAATCTAGAATTTTTTTCAAACTCATCACATGCTATATTCTCTTTAGCAGATAAAAATAACTGGCAGTTATAGACGTGGAATTTCATAGGCTTTCCAACTGTTTTATTCAAAATGCCCTATCATTTTTTTTTCGCTGAGTTCTCGTGGTTCAAAGCCAGCATTGATTTTTATTAGTGCTTGCGTCAATCGATCTCATAATTTACGACGGTAGTGTAAATGTCATAAATTCTGCATGAATCCAAATTTCCCGATTAAATATAATAGATCACATAATGAGTAATAGAATATGATATGATTCCCTAATAATGTTTGAAAAATAAATGGCGAATTATGCTCGCAATTTACCTAAAACTTGGGCATTTCTTTTTAATGCAAATGGCTCATGAGCACCAGATGGCACCAGGCCGAAATGCCCAACTGGTCCGGGTAGCCTACTAGAGCTTAAAGTGGCGAGATATATTGACTTAGGAAATTTATATAGGATTAATCGGGGATGAACACATAAATCAAGGGAGGATGAGATAAAATCATCTCGAATATAATACATAAGTGTCGCTGCGTTTACGAGGGGTGTATTCTGTCATTTCCCCCTGTTTTCTTTCTTATCTCCGGCAAAGTAGAGTGAGCATTCGAATCGTTGCTGGGGTCTGAATAAACTTCAAGCCCATGTCTCTATTTTCAAGGGAACTGTCACTCGCGAATTTTCAGCAACATTTTATTTTAACTTTTTTTTTAACATTAAATATAGACAGTGCTCTTTAACGAATCATACAGTGTTAAAAATTTCGGTTGGAAACTTCGACTAGAGTACAATCCAAAAGTTTCTATACACTCTTTTTTTTATGATTAATTAAGTTCTTTTAATTTTAAAAATGTCAGAGTTATAAGTTATTTTTTCAGAGTATCATATTAGCTCATGATTATAAGTCGTGAAAATTGGCTTGTTAAATCGCAATCATAAAAAAAAGTGTATTTAAAATTTTTGCCTGCACTGGACATGTATTGGAAGTTTATTTCCGAAACGTAAATTAACGTTATAATACATAATTTTATAGTTTCCAAATGAAGGCATTGGTATGGTATGGTGCTTCTCAGAACACTTGTTTCTGGCAAAAAAAATTTCTGATGCAGCAAATTTTTTTTAAATATATGGTATATTGCGCCCTTATTTATGAAATTCAAGGAATGCATGGAAATCGCGGAATTAGATGAATTCACGGTATTCGCAGAATACAAGGAATTCACATAACTCTAGAAATTCATGAATATCCAGAAATTCACGGAAAGTATGGTTTTCACGGAACTTATGGAATTCATGGAATTTACGTAACTTTTGAATTGACGGAAATCATAAAATACGCAGAATTCATGCGTGTCACTGAATTAAAAAAACTCATGAAATCCAGGAAATTTAAGCAATTCACGGAATTTAACTAATTCGTGAACTTCAAGGAAATCGTAGAATTCATGGAAGTAATGAAATTTAAGGAATTCATGAAATTTAAGGAATTCATGAAATTCAATGAGTTAATGAAATTGTATTAATTCACGGAATTCACAGAATTCACGGTATATATAGAATTTAATGACTTCTAAGATTTTCGTGAATTACATAAATACCTTGAAATCCATGAATTCCGTGAATTCTTTGTATTTCTTCTATTCCATTAATGCCGGAAATTTCATGAATCCCAGGAATTTCTTGGATTCCATTAATTTCGTGAATATCAGGAATGCCCTATAATTCACGAATTCCTTTAATTCCATGAATTCCCCGAATTTGGTGATTTCATTAAATCCTTGAATTTATTTAATCCCATGAATTCCGCGAATTCGTTGAATTTCATCAATTCCGTCGATTCTATAAACTTCATGAGTTTCTTCAATTCCTTGAATTTCAATAATTTCTTAATTCCTTAAATTCCATAAATTCAGTAAATTTAATAAATTTCGTGAGTTCGTTGAATTCCATGAATTCCAAATATTTCGTAAATGCGTTTATTTCCATGAATTTCATGAATTTTGTTAATTCTTTGAATTCCGCAAATTCCATAAATATTATGAACACCGTCAATTCATTGAATTCCGAGAATTCCGCGAATTTCATAAATTGAGCGTATTCCGTGAATTCCTTACATTTCATGAATTCCGCGAATTTCTAGAATTCCTTCAATTCCGTGAATTATTTCAATTCCATTAATGCCGAAAAATTTCATGAATTCCGGAAATTCCGTGAATCCCAAGAATTTCTTGGATTCCATTAATTCCATGAATTTCATGAATTCCGTACATTTCACGAATTCCTATAATTCCATGAATTCCGAGAATCCGGTGATTTTATTATTCCCATGAATTCCGTGAATTTGTTGACTTCCATAAATTCCGTGAATTCTATCAACTTTGTCAGTTTCTTCAATTCCTTGAGTGAGTTCCTTGAATTCCATGAATTCGGATAATTCCGTGACTTTAGCGAATTTCATGAATTTCCTTAATTCCAAAGATTTCGTAAATGCCTTTATTTCCATGAATTCCGTGACTTTCGTGAATTCTTTGAATTCCGCAATTTCCATGAATATTATGAACACCGACAATTCTTTGAATTCCGTGCATTCCGCGAATTTCATAAATTGAGCGTATTCCGTGAATTCCCTAAATTTCATGAATTCCGCGAAGTTCTGGAATTCCTTTAATTCCGTGAATTCTTTCGATTCCACAAATTCCGTGAATTCTATTAACTTTGTGAGTTTCTTCAATTCCTTGAATTTTATGAATTTCGTAATTCCTAATTCTGTAAATTTAATCAATTTCGTGAGTTCCTTGAATTTCGTGAATTTGGCTAATTCCGTGACTTCAGTGAATTTCATGAATTCATCAAATTCCAAAGATTTCGTAAATTCCCTCATTTCCATGAATTCCGTGAATTTCATGAATTTCGTTAATTCCGGAAATTCCTTTAATTCTTTGAATTCCTTGAATTCGTCGAATTCCGCCATTTCCTTGTACACAAATATCGTCTCACAAACATACATGTATTGTAATTTCGTCATTCCAATACTATGTTTGCAATTTTAACATACGCAAATACACAAATACCATACGGAATAAAACATTATTTCAGATACAAATTAAAAATTTTCAGACAAAATAATTAAATTTTTAACATATTAAAAATTTTCAAACAAAATAATTAAATTTTTAACATATTAGTTGAATTTTCAACCAAGATAAATTCCAAAACCAAAAAGTTTCATAGTTTTTATTTCTATATATAAGACAAAATGTATACAGAATAAAAATCTAAAAGCAAAAACACGAATTTTACGCAAATAAAGATTTTTCACTCATGAAAGAAATAAAAGTTTACCTTAAGGGCATGTGACACACTCACCTATGTAAATTAAAATAATGTTAACTCTAGAGAGGCAGACTTGAATTGATTAGAATTAAAATTTCAAAACTTATGTTCCACACGCAGGAATTAAAACAATTTATTCTACATATTTTATGAACTGATTAGACGGAATTAAATAAATTCATTCAATAAATAAATAAATTCGAAATATGAACACTTTTGCGGAATCCACGACATTTCCTGTTAAAGAAATAATAATATAATTATTATACAGATGGAAAAATCGCGCATTTAAATTGATAAGGGTGCTGTATAATGCCGAAATGTTGGTGATTATTTTTGACAACATGTGTTTTATTGTGAATTGATAATTGTAAGAATAAAAAGGACGGAAGAAATAAAAAAACGGAAGGGGATGTGGTTGGTTTCCTTATCATTTTTCTTTCCTCTTTTTTATTTTTATCCAAATGTAACACGAATTTTTCTTTCATTTTTTTAGGTGGAAAGAAGGATAAGAACATTTTTTTCAGATTGCAATAGGAACATTTAATAATGGTTGCCCAAATTTGATCTTTAGATTCTTGATTTTATTGTTAGGAATTCTTCACATTAACTTGATTATTATATGTTAAAAAGGATTTGGAATTTAATTTTAATCTTATTTAAACATCTTACATTTGAGAATAATCTTCACTTTCACGCTGAAATCTAAAAATATTAATTTTTCTCTATTCAGCACTTACGACCGGGACTTGAACGACATTATACTTACCATCTCTTAATTTTCTGAGTGTTACAAAACAATAAGGACCGAAAAATTTCTTTTGCGGTTTTCATACCATTAACAATGAGTAAATGTTTAAAGTCCAAAACAAGGTTGAAAGGAATGTGGTTGAGGTTACTCAATTTGAATAAAATATCAATGCTTCTTTCTTCTACTTAAGGTACTACCTTCGGAGAACTGATTTCTCATTTTCATAGCCAAAGTTGTATCTGTTTTTAGATCTGAATCATCAACACATCAATCTAATTAAAATAAATAGTTTTTTTGGCAGGAACGCTATTCAGATTTTTAAAAAAACATTGACCGTCAGCCATTTATTTAATGACGTAATTGCCGAGAACGTTTCGTGCCTTCAAAACAGCTTCCAATAGTTCCTCAGCCTTTGCTCAAACAGGTATTTTTTCTTTTAGCGTCACATTTATTGTGTTAAATAAAAAATGCTATCCTTGTAAGGAATCTTCTATAAACTGCGTTCCCAATTTTTAGAAATTTTACCCCCCCCCCCACCACTCACCCTCGTTGGCAAACGTTGATTTGGTTATGACCCCCTTCCGAAAGTAACGTAGCCTTTAGGTAAAACTCGATTTTACGTTTTTAATACCATTTTTTTGTGTATTTATAGCAAGTGAATTTGCTTAAATTAACTTCGATTATAAATCAACAATTAAAATAAAAAATTGACTTTCAGAGCAAGTGTTGAAATGTGCGTAATTGAATTTTATGTGACAGTTAATCAGGGCATTATTGCATTTTTAAACTAAGAAAGGTACATTTTTAAACAAAAATGGAATAGTTAAACTTGACAAAAAGTTAAATTATCAAATTAAAAATATATTTTTTGACGAAAAAGTTAATTTCATACCAAAAAGACGAATTTCTAACAAAATACAAGAAATCTCAACCCAAAAGTTGAATTTTCAAATAAACTAGATTAATTTTCAACAAAAAAGAAAGAATTTTTAACAGAATAGTTCAATTTTACCAAAAAGTATAAATTTTACATAAAAAATAAACATTTCCAATAAAAAATGGAATAGGTGAATTTTCAATTATCAAAACTAATTTTTCAACCAAAGAAAGAAATTTTCGACAAATGAGTACAATTTACAACGAGAGATAAATTTTTAACTAAAATTTGGGATCATCAAACAAAAGATTTATTTAAAAAAAATTATTTTAACTTTAAAACATAGTTGTTAAATTTTGAACCAAAAAGTTGATTTTTTAACCAAAAAGTTGAATTTTTAAACAATACAATTAATTTAATACTCCCAAAAAAACGCGAATTTTCAAAAAATTTCAAGAGTTCTCAACCAAAAAGTGAAATTTTTTAAAAGAAACAAAATTTTAATTTTTTTAGAGAAACAAAATTTTAATTTTTTTAAAGAACTTAACCAAAACGATGAAGTTTTAAACAAAAAGATTATTTTTCTAACAAAAGGATTAATTTTCTTCCAAAAAAACGTATTTTTAACGAAAATCAAGAATTCTCAACCAAACACTTGAATTTTCAACTAAAAAAGATAAATTTTTAAACAGAAAGATTTATTTTCTGCCAAAGAAGACAATTCAGGAATCAAAAAATAAGTTGGTTTTTAAGTGAAAAAATAAATTTTTGTAACAAAAATATTAATTTACTGCCAAAAAGGCAAGTTTTTAACCAAATTCATCATTCTGAACCAAAAAGTTAAATTTTCAATTAAAAAAGAAATTTTTTTAACAAAACTCAAGAATTCTCCATTATAAATGTTAAAATTTTTTTAAGTAAAAAGATTAATTTAATGCAAAATTGACGAATTGTTAAAAAAATTAAAAAATTCTGAACCAAAAATTTGAATTCTCAACTGAAACCAAAAAAGACTAATTTTTAAGAAAATTCAAGAATTCTGATTTGAAAATTTGGATTCTTAACTTAAAAAGAAGAATTTTTAAATAAAATGATTAATTTATTACCAAAAAAGACAAATTTTTAATAAAATTCAAAAATACTCATCCAAAGAGTAGAATTTTCAACTAGAAAAGACGATAGTTCATTAAAATTCCAGAATGCTCCACCAAAAAGTTGAATTTTTAACTTAAATTATAAATTTTTAAAGAAAAAGAATAATTTAATAATAAAAAAGGATTTTCGAAGAAAATTTAAGAATTTTGAACCAAAAAGTTAACTTAAAAAAAAAGAATTTTTAATAAAATTCAAGAATTCTCTACAAAAGATTAATTTCATACCAAAAAGACGAATCTAATTTTTTTTAAATTCTACACCAAAGAGATGAATTTTTCCCTTAATTATTAATTTTTAAACAAAAGGATTAATTTAGCACTAAAAAAGGATTTTTGAACAAAATTCAAGAATTTTTAACCAAACAGTTACATTTTAAAATAAAAAAGAAGAATTTTTAATAAAATTCAAGAATTTCTAACAAAAAGTTAAATTTTTATCTTTAAATAACAAATTTTTAACAAAATATTAATTTAATACCACAAAGACGAATTTAAAAAAAAATGCAAATTTTACACCAAAAAGTTGAGTTTTTAACTAAAAAAATTAATTTTTAAACAGAAAGATTGATTTTCTGCCAAAAAAGACGAATGCTCAATAAAATTCAAGAATCGAAACAAAAGTTGGTTTTAACTAAAAAAAGATTAATTTTTGACAAAAATATTAATTAATTATGCCACAAAGACAAATTTTTAACCAAATTCATGAATTCTAATCCAAAAAGTTAAATTTTCAACTAAAAAAGAAGTATTTTTAACGAAATTCAAGAATTGTTCACCAAAATTTTGACATTTTTTTAAATAAAAAGATGAACTTAATACATAATAGACGAATTGTTAACAAAATTTAATTATCTAAAGCAAAAAGTTAAATTCTCAATTGAAACCAAAAAAGACGAATTTTTTAGAAAATTCAAGAATTCTCAACCAAAAAGTTGACTTTTTAACATAAATTATGAATTTAAAAAAAAAAATTAATTTAGTAACAAAAAAGGATTTTTGAACAAAATTCAAGAATTTTGAACCAAGCAGTTACATTATAAAAAAAAATAATTTTGAATAAAATTCAAGAATTCTCTACCAAATGGTTGAGTTTTTATCTTAAAATAATAAATTTTGAATCAAAAAATTAATTTAATACCAAAAAGACGGCCCTAAAAAAATTAAAACTTTACACCAAAAAGTTGAGTTTTCAACTAAAAAGATTAATTTTTAAACAAAAAGATTGATTTACTACTAAAAAAGAGGATTTTTTTAACAAAATTCAATAATTCTGAACAAAAAAGTTGAGGTCTCAACCCAACATTTAAAGTTTCAACTAAAAAAGATGAGTCTTAATACAAAAAGATTAATTTACCACCTAAAAAAATAAATTTAAAAAAACAAATTTAAAAAAATCAAGAATTTAAACCAAAAAGTTGAATTTTTAACTAAGAAAGATAAATTTTTAAACAAAAAGAATAATTTATTACCAGGAAGACGAATTTGAAGATTTTTAAAAAAATTTTACACTAAAAAGTTGAGTTTTCAACTAAAAAGATGAGTTTTTAAACGAAAAGATGAAAGTAGTACTAAAAAAGAGGATTTTTTTTAATTGAAGAATTCTGATTAACAAATTTGGATTCCCAACTGCAAAAAATGAATTTTTAAGTTAAAAGATTTATTACCAAATTTATTACCAAAAAAGACGAATTTTTAATAAAATCGAAGAATTCTCATAAAAAAATTGAAGTTTTAACTTCAAAGATTAATTTTAATACAAAAAGATTCAAATACCACCTACAAAAACGAATTAAAAAAAAATCAAGAATTTAAACCAAAAAGTTGAATTTTTAACTAAAAAAGATAAATTTTTAAACAAAAGGGTTAATTTACTACCAAAAAAGACGAGTTTTTAACAAAATTCAAGAAAAAAAGAAATTTTTTTAATTTTTCTTTTTTCTTTTTTTGGTTGAAAGGAAAAACAAATTCCTTTCTTTTTTATAGGGAAAAGAAAAAGAAAAAGTTTTTTTTTCAGATTGGATTGGAAAAATTTTACGGTGCTGCTTCAAATCTGGTCGTTAGATTCTTGATTTTATTTTCAGGAATTCTTCACAATAAATCAATTTTTTCTTTTAATTTTGAAGGAGAGTGTTTTTAGTGGATCTATTAATTTTTATCTCGAAGTTTATTCCAGAAATTTCATCAAATTTTGATGAGTACCATTGCCTATTATTTGAAAACATTTTTTAAAGATCTGAATTCGATTTTCTTGAACCATCAATTACTTTTTCTGTCTTTGACTGTTGTGTGATACTTGAAGCTTATTGTGGTCCTTGAATCTTTATCTTTTTTAGTTGAAAAATGTTAAACATTCATCGTTTGAGTAAAAAATTTAACGATTTTTTCCAAAATTGAAAAAACTTTCAAAACCACCATAACAGGACTGATTCGCCTTACTGACAAGTCTGTTGAGTCAGCCCGAGACGAAAAATAAAAATTCCCTAAAGCCACTTAAACAATCTTCTTTCCAATTATTCCATCTTTCAAACAAAAACAAAAAAACAGGAAAGATGCCATCCAATTAATAATGAGGAAGATTGATAAAAAATGAATTATTTCTTTGGGCGGTGAAAGGGAATACAATAAGGGAGAGAAGGAGGCGACTAAAAGGGTTTTTGCGAGTCCGTTGTTAATTTATGATTACGCTCGTATGCTACGACTCCCTCCTTTAAAGATTTTCCTCAAGCTTTTACGGAACATTCTCTTTTTCATCCTGTTTTCCGGATGCAGTAGCTACCCTCTCCGCCCTTGTTCATTTCATTTTAGCGTTATTCTCCCTTTACTGTCGTACAGTACCAAGCCAAGTAAAGGTCTTCTGTCCTTTCTTCTTCTTTCCTGATGCTCGTGTCTCTTTCTAACTTTTTCGTCCTTTTGCCTTTTTGCCTTTTTGTCTCTTTGTCTTTTTGTCTCCGTTGGCGTTCTACTTCCCTTTTGTCGCTCTCTCTCTCTCTCTTTCTCTCTCTCGCGAGATGCTTTGTCGCCTGGATATCCTGGCAATTGTTTTCTGCTTTTCCGGATCGTCGAGTTTTTGCCTATATTAGCGAGGATATCGTGAATTTTTCTTCCCTTAAATCCACGGCTTCGACTGAAGGATCGCGTCGCCTAAAAAGAAGCTCTTAAGCCGGCGGGATAATGTGCTCAAAGAGGGAAATGTCCTTCGGTCTTAATCGCCATAAAGGAGCCGAAGAGGCGGCATTAGCCATGAATGATCGAGAATTTATCCCTGGGATCCGGCGCGACCGTCCTCTATTCAATTTCAATTCACCATCTGCGACGCAAATTGACACAATATTGTCGCTAAACGTCAGACCCTGTCTTCGAGTGGGTGTCATGGACTGGAATTAAATCTTCACGACAGGACATTTTTAATACCTTTTTCTCTATACAATTCTCTAAAGAAATATACACTGTTTAAAATTTATGTTGGAAACTTCCACACTACATGTATTGGAAGTTTATTTCTGAAATGTAAGGTAACGCTACTATATGGAATATAATGTTGCAGTTTTCAAATGCTGGCATTTTTATAGTACCTGAAATGTATTCGAATTTTATAGCAAAACTCCAGAAGACAGAACAACTATTGAGCGAAAATAGAAAAAAAAAATGTAAATCCTTTTTCAGAAGACTTGTTCCTGACGACACCAGCATTTTTTTAAATGTATAGTATACAACGCGCCTATTTCTAGACTTCAAGGGATTTATGAAGTATAAGGATTTCGTGAAATTCACGGAATTCATACATCGCAGGAAATTCACGGAATTAATGACATTTCACCAAATTCATGGAATTCCCAGAATTCAACGAATTCAATTAATTCACGAAATTGAACGAATTCAATGAATTCACAAAATTCATGGAATTCTCAGAATTCAAAGAATTCAATGAATTC
>JAAAKG020136104.1:0-36011 GCA_010014905.2 Druon quercuslanigerum | reverse complement strand
GTTTTCTGGAAAGTTTCAGATCAGTTGGAGTAGTAGTTAACAAACTGTTGATGTTTTAATTTGCCGGCGCGATAGATATTCTCCTGAGTAAATTATTCCCTGTCCAGTAAGCCGCTACCCTGGCGTTAGATGCAACTGTGCCTCACAGCCTGTCAAGATTTTGTAATTAAAAACACACTATATACATAAATCTTTGGGTATTAATAAAAAAGAGGTTTTTAATGCATACATTGATATTTCTTGTGCTAAGGATAATAATTGTGTATAATATTGTTAAATAATATTAGAATATTTCAGAAACCGTTAATTTTTAAATTTTGATAAATTACTTTTTGCCTACTCTGGGGTCAAGAATCTACTTTTCACGTGTTTCTAATATATTTTTCTTACGATAGATTTGTCCAAGAAATAATATGATATTCCAATTCATAAAATTCAAGTTTCGTTCTTTTTCTAACGATTTTTATTTCATTAAGATATTCCTAATGTAAAATACAAAAATTCAGTTTGCACATGGAAATTCTAAAGTTTGAAAATGATATTTAGACTGCTACATATTATTTTTTCGATTTTGTAAGAAACGTTTTCGAAACTAGTTGGACCAAAAATAGAATATTTATCAAATAATTAATATTTTCGTACACAATAATAATTTATCTATTTATTAATGTCCTCATTAACATTATTACGATACTTGAAAATATATTAACAAAATTTTTCAAGACATTTTTTAAGCATTCTAAGCAAGAATTAATTGACTGATTTATTATTACATACCGCATTTCTGTTACATGCAAGAACATTTCTTTCTCACAAACTTTCATGCTTCGTTCGTTTTCTACCATTCGTTGGTTTCAAAATATTTTCCATTTGTTGATTGTAAAACTTCACTGTGACGAATTTTGTTTAGCTAATTATTATAATCTGCTCTCCTAATCGGAAGAGACTGAACTAAACGATGTATTTAGTTTTGGTAAAGAAACAAACAAAAAGAATATATACGTATATTTACAAATAGAGGTCAGACGAAGGACACGCCGAATACAAGGAAAAATAAATATAGAGAGATTCTTTATTTTTAAGACTTTTATGAATTTCATGCTCCTAGAAGTGGCAACACTAAAATATTTTTATCAGCGAAGATCTATTTATTGTAAACCATGATTTTCCATATTCCTCGTATTTTAATTACACAATCTCGACGAGCTATGAGTCACAGTTGCACCTAACGCTGGGGTGGCGCTTTACTGACCGGGGCGTAGTTTGCGCGGAAGAGAATCCATCGCGCCAGCAAATTAAAACATCAACAGTTTGTTAACTACTATTGCAATTGATCTGAAATTTTTCAGAAAACTTCCTTGAACCTTCTTGAACAACTTTCTCGCTGACAGTTTTCGCTTGCTCAAAATTCGCTCGACTCCCGAAACGCTAGAAGTTGTTTATGCACGAATTATGCGCCGTCTTCGAAAAAAATTATTAAGAATTTTTCAAATAAACATTTTGATGTTTTGCTAACGCCATCGGTCGCTGAATATGACAGTTCATATTTTTTAGCATTTTTATTAAAAAAACATCACAAACTTTTCATATCGCTGCATATCGATGAAGGAAAATTAAACATTAGTGAACGAAAAATCAAGGTATTTTCGTAATTAAGGTTTCGGGAACTGCATAACTTTAATAGTGCAATAAGTAGCAAAAATTTTCTAGCAACTAAAAATTACGTAAATTAAGAGAGAGGGGGCGTATAAATATTTTTTTGTAACGGTACCGAATAAAAAATTTGTTAAAGTTTCTACAAGGGCATTGGCTTTAAACCTTATCCCTGAAAATGTTGGCGTCTATAGAGCTCTCATTTTTCCATACTGATGTGTCATGCCGCTCTTAATAAAAGCGACAATCTCTGAACAAATTCTGAAATCTATTTAGACAGCTGGAGGCCAACATTGTGACAGATTTTCTGTCCTGTTTCGAAATTTAAGCGATGTATCTGCTTCAGTTAAAAAATAAGAAAGCGGGTTCGAAACATATGGAACGCTCGATGATTCGTAGTGTTGTGGAACACGATTTGGAAATGATTAAAGTAATTATATTAGATTTTCATTGAAAGCATTTTACAGCTTTTAGGTAACTCCATGCTAAACTCTCTAATCTGGGATAAGCGGTCTAAACTCTCCAGTCTCATTTTCTGCTGGCCCTTGTTGCCACGCATGCGCAGAGGGGTTGGTTGCCAGCGCATGCGTGGCGCTCCGGGCCAGCCTAAAACGAGATTGGAGAGTTTAGACCGCTAACTTCAGATTAGAGAGTTTAGACAACTGACCCCTGATTCGAGAGTTTAGACCGCTGACCTCAGATTTGAGAGTTTAGACCGCTTACCCGGATTAGAGAGTTGACCATGGAGGTGCCGAAAAGCTGTAAAATTCTTTCACTTTAAAATCTAATTTAATTACTTTCATAATGTGCAAATGGGGTTTCACAACTCCACGAATCATCGAGCGTTCCATATGTTATGGTTCCGCTTTCTTATTTTTTATCTAAAGCAGGTACATCGTTTAAATTTCGAAACAGGACAGAAAGTCTGTCACAATGTTGGCCTCCAGCGGTCTAAACTCTCCAGTCTCTTTTTATGCTGGTCCTGGCAACGTGCCAGAACAAGACGAGATTGGAGAGTTTAGACCGCTAACCCCAGATTGGAGAATTTAGCGTGGAGGCGCCGATACACTATATTCATTTGATTCATTTTTAATAATAGCCATTTAATTAATCTTCATCATATGTTACCAAAAGAACTCTTTAAGAATGCATAATTCATATGTATTAATTCTATAATAAAAGCTCTTCACAACAACTACATTTTTTATAGATTATTACTTACATATTAACAAAGCAAATGTTGCTCTTCCCGTCATTTTGAAAACTGAACCTTAGGACAATCTGTTTCCAATAAAGATTTTTTTCCAAAAATTAAACTCGTGAACTAGCGATGTTTGGCATGGAAATAAACACTTGAGGAATGAGAATGGTTGTTCTCACTTTGGCCTCATATAGCAATTCTGTTTACATGACGAGTAGGTTGCGACGTTTCGGCGGAAATAAAAATATTTTAGATCCCAAAATTTTTGATTTGTCATTCGACAAAGATAAAATATTTTTGGAGAAAAAGCGTGATGATTCGACAAGATTCAAAAAAAAGAAGGACACCTTGTAAGTTAACATTTTTTATATATTTAAAATAGAATTATAATTTATCAAGGTAAATTTAAAATTGCAATTTAAATCGAAGTTTTAATTCAATAATATCGTATGATTTTATAAAAATCAAAAAAAAATTTTTGGCTTAAAATGTTCATTTTCGTTTGTAAAAAAGTGGTCTTAGAAGTTTTGAAAATGATCCCACTTTTTGAATTTGTATCTAAAATGGACGGCTAGAGAACCCTGCCTTCAATTTAAAATACTAAAAGAGTATACCAAGGGCCAATCAAAGCTTTCAATTATTTCGAATGTCAACGTGCTATCAAAATAAAATCTGTATCCGTAATAGCATGACGTCGAAATTTGTCAAAAACCAGGCGGGGGCCTCCTCTGATAAGAATATAAAAAAAAAACAATTTTATAATTAATATTTTATTGAAATTTGTGTTGTTTTCCATAATTTGAATTTATTTATTTTTAATATTATTTTTCGTGATTTAAACTTAGAATACGCATCCTAGTGTAAAGTGGTTTTAAGCAAATTTTTAGATATCATTTAGACAAAAAATTTTGTTTAATCTTATTTTTTACAATTAAAAGAAAATGTACTCGTCCTGTCTAAAAATAACAAATGAAGAATTTTTAAATCCTTCTTGGGTTTTCAACTTTCGTTAATTAATTTCTTTGGTACCTTGCGATGTTTTTACAAAAATGTATTTTCTTCCATTTTTAATGGTATTTTTCAGGGTTAAAAAAGACTTCGTGTCCTAACAAATAATGACGAATAAAAAATTGTTAGCTTCTTTTCGCGTGAACAACTTTTGTTTATTTTTTTGTGCACCTTGTCTCCTTGCGTCCAACAAAAATTGATTAATAATAAATATGCAGATCTTTCTTGGGGGCACAATTTTTGTATTTTCATCTTCTTTCGCATCTTGTATAGTTTGATCGAAAAATGGATTTCTTTTCATTATTTTTTGTGCCGATAAAGTTAGAACTTTCAATTTTCGGAGAAAATTTAAAAAACTTTTTCGGATAAACATGCAGCCCTTTTCATTTTTGCTTTTTTCAAGTATTAAAATGTTTCAGCATTTGAAATTCTGAAAATCTGAAAAAAGTAGTCTTGAAAATTTTCAAAATTCGCTCACTTTTTAAGTTTTTATCCAAAATTTTTAGCTAGCAAAGTTTACCTTCAGTTTAGGAATTTAGGAGTTTAGGATTCACAAAAACCTGTTTATTGGTTCATAAGATCTTAAAACGTGGATAATTGAAAAATGGGTGGGGTGGAATAATTTTACACGAATGTATTACCTTCCGTGATGTGCATGTAAAAAGGTAAATCAATTCAATATGACTTGGCATAAAATGGACATGGTAGTACATTGCAGATTCGAAGAAATTAAAGAAACTTACCAATTGACATATTTGCAAACCATTTCAGTTTTAAAAATATCAATCTGCAATTGTAAGATACTTCCTATTACATTCTCGTATCATTTAGGTAGAGGGCTTTCGGACTCTTAGTTTTTATTCATAACATAGGGTGGTTTTGAATAAAATATCTTACATCACTCGTAGAGTTAAACACGTTTTTACTTCTGGGTTTACTATCGTCCAGCGAACATTAACCTCTCCGCGGCAAAGACGAGCTCAACTCTACTTGTGATGTAACATACTATTACGTTGCCTTTTACGTTATCATTACTTTATTTTATTCTGCGTGCTTAGTATAGAAAAAAGCAGTCTTTCATATTGACTATAATAATTCTTGTTCTTTCTTGCTATTAAGAATTGGTATCTGAAGTACACTCTATAGTTAAATACTCTAAGGAAGTGTATTGTACTAACTTTAATGCATGGGCATATTGACATCGCACGAACACATTTATACAATGGTCAGTAAGCAAGTAGAATAATGAAAAATTAAAAAATTAATGCAATTAAGTGTTGTATTATGCGGATTACTTCTTTATACAAGTACATGTTTTTCTCATTGAAAAGTGCAAAACTGTGGTCAACAAATGTAAATTACTATGCGGGGAAGCACAAATAATTAATTCTATTGCACTGGGTATAACTATTCTTCCTAATTACACGCCATTAACTGGCAATTTCCTAATGAAGGAGGACAATTTACAGATTGATTAAATAGCTGCCAAGCGGTCCGAACTTTGAGAGTCATAGAGACAACAGCAATGACCACAGCGACGACAAGAAGGACAGGACGGGCAGGAAGGGGAGGAAGGATCAGAAGGAGAAATTATACTGGAAGAAGCACAATTACAGCAAAAAGGATATTTAGCACATTGTTTCCGAGGATTGCATGTAGTACGGCTTTAGCTGCCTTTCGGACGTAGGATGTACTGTCTGAAGTCAGCACCCAGGTTGGGTGGTCGAGCTGCCTGTCCACCCAGTAATGATCGGGTGGTCCGGCCAAGGGCCGGTCCTCGTGCTGTTTGGCAAATGTTCGTGTTCCGAGCTGCTTGACGGTCTGTAGGTCGGGTCGCTTTATTCATGGCTGAAGGCGTTTGGAGTTTGATCGAAGTCCAGACTAACTTTCAAAGTGGAGAGTTTCGGGTTGCCCGAGATCGGCATTCTCGGATAACCTGTCAGCTGCGTGGTTAGATAGCTTGATCTCTGCGGTTATGAAGTAAACTTATTACTAAAGGGACTCAAAATACTTGGACATTGCCCCGTACTATGGAACTGTTTGCCTGCAAGAACTATGCACGCACTGTTAGTAACAGTATGCGCTTATCACTAGATTAGCAAGTAAAAAAATGCAGTGCCCAGTAAGGCTAAGTAAAAATCTCAAATGATTGGAATCGCTTGAGTTGAGAAAAAAGTTTTTTTTTGGGAGATTTCGTCCAAAAAGAGTACAAGAAAAAATGGTGAAATCGCAAACATATAGAGCGGAGAGTTAAGTTACAACAAAAGTCTTACGAAACTTCGATTAATGAGGGTGGGGGGGGGGTCTTTTCAACAGAGAGTCATAGAATCTTTGTGTTACATGGGTGCTCATATGGTCCCATCTCGACTCTTCCAAGATCCTCCAGTTACTTTCGATTACCCGCCCAAACCAGAGGAGGTCAAAGTCTTTTGGAGAGAAGTCTACTAAGTGCAACATAGATTGGACGAAGACTAAGACAACATAAATAGCTTCAAGGAGCTGTGTAGTCACTACTGCGGAGGTGAAAAAATTATTGAAAGGTATGAAGAACTATTCTGCTCAAGGACCAAATGGTATCAAAACCATCTGATGGAAGAAGTTTCCTGCAACTCATTAGCATCTGGTTCGTATTTTCATCTCATATTTGAAGTCGGTAGAGCCCATTCCGGAGTAATGGGTGAATGGGCGTACAGTACTCCTACCGAAAATGGGCAACTTAGCTGATCTTAAGAATTGTAGACCAATTATTTGCCTGAACACACTGTATATGGTATTTACAGCTTTCCTAAATCATCGGATTGTTCAGGCAATCAGATCTGTATGGCAACAAATGTATAAACAACGAGGCTCAAAGAAAGGCGTAGGAGGCTGTTGGGAGAACCTGTTTATCGATAGATGTGTCTGCAAAGATGCAGCATCCTACAAGCGTGACCTATCGATGGCCTGGATTGATTACTGGAAAGCTTTCGATTCGACCTCCCATAAACATATCATCTGTCTTTTGAAAAGCTTAAAGGTTCATTCGCAAATCGTGAGGTGCATACAGAGATTGAAGTTACGTTGGAAAACCAGATTTACTATCTTATCTGGAAAAAATCATGTGACAACTGACAAGGTCACTTTCCAAAGAGGTGTCTTTCAGGGCGACTCCATGAACCCACTCCGCTTTTGCCTCACCTTATTCTCAGTATCTCTAGCACTTCGCTATTCCCAGGGGCACCTTTACGGCAAACCTGCAAATCAAAACCACAAAGTCACTCATGTATTTGAAATTGATGCTATTAAGATCTATGCTGAAAATTAAGAGAAATTAAATGCAGCCCTAGGGATTGTCGAACGATAAACTAAGGAAATATAAATGAAATTTGTGTTAGAAAAATAAGCCAAGGTTTTTTTGAAACGAGGAAAACTTAATGGCATCTCTGAAGACCCTGAGCTTGTCGATAGAAGCGCTATACGACACCTTTGCGCTAAGTTCGAAGCCAACATTAGAATTGTTTTACAGTACCTCAGAATTACCTTATGATGAAGCAACTTGAAATAAGGTAATATATCAGCTTTTTGGTGCAAAAATAAAAAATCAAGTTTTGTTTTATCAACTTGCCGGTGGAGACTTTAGCAAGGCCTGAAACATCCGAGATTTTACACTATCCCTATGTTAGGGCAAAATTGTTGGGCCTAGGAGAAATTCTGAGGACGGATTCAGATTCAATGGCTAAAAATATATAAGGGCCTACGTTTTTCAATAAATAAGTAAATACATGGCACATGAAATGTGACTTTATTATAATATTTCAGTTATTCACGAGGTTTGTTAAAGAAAGGTGACTTTTACAATTTCACGATCTACGTACATTCGATTTTCGATTTCTTTGTTTTGTTATGTTGTTACACGTGTTCCCAGCATATGTTGACATCATCACTCATTTTATATGTTTAAGAATAAAAGGGTTTCTCTGATCGAGCAACCAATTTTCCCAGACCATAAAAGTAATAGAATTGATCGGATTGGAACAGTAAACCTTCCTGAAGCAAACAACATTTAAAAAAGGTCGGTATGCAGAACACAAGTAATGGACAGGAAATTACAACTTGCATCCACAAAAACAGTTCCATCCCTATCCCCTTCCAACTTCATTATTCGTTTTCGGTGGCTAACATGCTACTAGGAGTTTTTAAGTAAACTAAGTTTTGCATGGTGTTAAGAGAATGAAAGAAAGTTCTTGGGCAAATTTTAAATGATTTTTTTGTAATGAATTCTAACAGAAACTTGGAAAAAGATTAAATAACATCTTCCATTCTTTCCTCAAATCTTTTAAAGGTAACTAAACCATTTTACTTTGAAAAATTAGTTTTAAGATATTATTTTTATAATCAATTAAATTTTCAAAATATTTAATAGATTTGAAGAGATTCAAAAATAAATTAAACTTTAGAAGTGTTTTAGAAATATAGGATAAAGTTAAGGAGCTTTAAAAAAATATCGAAAGGTTCCAAGAAGACAAAAAAAATATTCATAAAGTGCTTGGGAAAATTTAGAAGATGTTAAGGAAAAGAAGTTTTACAAAAAAAATGAATTTTCAACCCAATAAATGAATTCTTAATTAAAATAGATGAGTTTTTACACAAAAAGAACACTTTTCTACCAAAACGGATAAATTGCTTACTGAGAAAAGATACTTTTTAAGCAAAAAAAGCAACAAAATTGTTAAATTTTCAAATTTAGAAATAAATATTTAAATTTTTTAAAATAAGTATTTAACAAAAAATGTAATAGGGAATTATCAGAAAAAATTGAATTTTCTACAAAATAATTTAATTTTCCATGGAAGGAATGAATTTTCAACTGAAAAATATACATTTTTAAGTTTTTGGTATAAAGTTAGGAAATGTCCAGTTTTTTCTCTAAAAATCATCAAAATTGTGACTATAGCCTAAAATAGCATGAAATAAGATATGCCAAAAAAAGCTAGAGGACCTTAAAGATTTTTATTTTGCAGGATTTCACAAAATATTAGGAAAATTTTAAATATTTTTAAATATGTTTAGAAGATTTAGAAGTTTCGAAAAAATTAAGAAATGTTTGGTAAATTTTCGGAGATTTCTTTAAGTTTTTAAATATTTTCAATTTATTTAAAACGACTTAAATTCCTAAAAATATTTTTTACCGACGAATTTTAAGAAAAATAATTTTTCTCCTTGATATATATCTGAATTCCTTTAAAGCTTCTGAAGCTTATTATTGAAATTTTAAAAAATCTAAATTGAATTTCTTCCACTCTTATAAATATTTTTTGTATTTGCTCAAATTTTTAAATTTATTAATCTTACACAATTGAAAAATTTTGCTTTGAAGTCTTTTGCACACTTTTTTGAAATTTTAGAAAATTCTTTGTTATGTGTAAAAAGCTTTTTTACTTTTTGTAAGCACATTTTTTAAAATAAAATATCATTTGAAATTTTTGAAATCGTTTTAATTGTATTGAAATCTTTCTAAAATAATCCCTTAAAATTAAGTTTTCAACAAAAAAAAAGGTATTTTAATTATCCCTATTAGGCACCTAAAAGAATATTTTTTTCATTTTCGTGAAACCTTAAAAAATTCTTGATAGATTTTTATAAGTATTATTTATTTTTGAATCGCTTCAAAATTTCTGAGTAGCTCTTAAACTTACTCAAATTTAAAAATTAAACTTTTTAAATCAACATTAACTTTTAAAAAACAGTGCAACAAAATTGCGCAAAAATAAAATAACTAAAATAACGTTAAACTGCACAATTTTCCTTCAAAATCTTTTACACACTTTTTAAAATTTTTAGTTGAGAACAGAGGTTCTGTTCAGAACATGAAACATATCGCCACTTTAGGCGTATTTCTCATTGCTCCCGATACACCTTTTAAACGCTAGCGTTTGAAGTCGTCGCAGCCTTTCTAAATCGGTCTAAGTTCCACCCATGACAACTAGACCATGGCCGCTCGTAAGAGACTTGGCTTATGGATAGTAGAATAGAGCCATGCAAACATTTTAGGCCAAGGAAACCTGGTCAACCCAAAAGCTTTCCTCATTTCCAGAAATGCATGACAAGCCTTCTTTTCTGTTTTTGGTCTGCAGGTACTTTGCACAGTTCAGTTTGCTATCTAGGATTACTCCAAGATATTTAACTGAATCTGAAAACGTCAGCCTCCCGCCATAGAATACAGGAGTACTACCTCAACAGATATATACTGTGTGCAGCGCCGACCTTGTAAAACCCATCAACATTTCCAGGCGAGCCCTCCTGACAAGGACTAAAAAGCCATTCGCACATCCTTGGATATAGAACCCTTTTTTGGCCTCCGAAAGAGGCCTTGCAATACAAGGGAAGCGACAGGACACCTCCCTGATGGCACCCCTGGGGCGTCATTCCTTTAACTAGGCCTTCTCATTATCTGGTTTCGCTTCCCCTTCGGCGTAGCGTGCTATCCATCCAGCTTACTAGCTGGTTTAGCTCTTTATTTCAAGTTACTTAAAAATAATAATGGCTCAGTTGTTATTTAAACATCAATATTGAGCACATTCACTCACAAACTAAAAGTTTTTATATCACAACAATTAAATTGTAACATTTAAAGTTTGAATTTAAAAGCCTGAAGTTTTAACGATTTAAGGCTTTTTACTTTTAAAACATAAGTTTAAAATTATATAGGTTTCAGTATTGTATTTATAATTGCACGTTTTAAATAAACGGTTAAAAGTTTATAAATATTTAAAAATCTTTTCTTTCAATTAAAAAAAGTTACTTATTGTTGCTGACAGTTTCAAAAAGTTCCATTTTTAACGTTTAAATATGCACATTTTTTCATTTTCATCATTCATCAGGTACCTATCCTTGTTTTTGCTTTATCCGATAGGCAGCGCATGCGCTTAAATACATGCGAAAGTGGTTTGGACTTACACGGGCTAGGGCATATTTTAGGATTTTCAGTATATTTAATGTGAAAGAAACGTGATTATTAACACAAGGTTTGCCTTTGATGATGTAAATGACGCTGTCATCTTTATTATTAGTGACACAAGTTTCGCGATATATGTTTTAACAGTTTGAAATATCGTTACTAATCCAAAAATGTTTCGCGTTAAACGAAACTTGTAGTTCAATTAAATGATATGATAATACGAAGAAGATCAATTTCTAAATAAATATTTAAATAATTATTCTTCTTTAATATTAATTATACAAGGATGGTAATAAAGCACTCTTATGGCCGCATTATGTCTATAGAGGTACGTAGTTCCCGCTTGGGTGGAAGACCCTGATAGTATGTATTTTAGGTATTCACATTGTGCATGACACACTCTGTAAATATCGTTAGAAAGACACGTTTCCAATCTAAAGTGCAGACCAATCTTCAAGCAGTATGATGTTTTTTCTACGAGAATCATATACCTTTAGGTCATCCATATAAAATACTTGAGCGACCTTATGATCGGGGTGATTAGTGTCGTTATAGAGGTAACCAGAAGAATTTTGAGGCAGAAGCTTTCCAACATACATATAATAAGGCTATGGGTGGTTCAATCGAAAGCTTTCCGGTAGTCAATCCAGGCCATTGACGAGACAAGCTTATGGGCTGCTGCAGCTTTTTGGACGCACATGTCGATTACAAGGTTTTCTCGGTATCCTGCTACAACTTCTTCGAGCCAAGTTGTTCGTACATCTCTCTCATCACAGGCTCAATTCTTCGAACAATCATGTATTTGAGACAACTGTAAAAATCTGACACAGTGTGTTTAAACAAGTTATTAGCCTGTAATTCTCTACTTTGGACAAGCTGCCTTTTTCGGCAGGATTATAGTGCACCCTATCACCAGCCACTGGAGAATAGGCGGTTCCGACTTTACATATGAGGTCAATATACGGGCCTGATGCTGTGTGTAGAAGTTGACTTCCACCAGCAGTTCTTGATACCATCTGGTCCTGCAGCGGAAAAGCTCTTCGTACCCCTAAGTGATTTTTTCACCTCTCCAGCAGTGATTAATGGATAATCCACCTTAGATGTCATAAGATTGTCGCAAAAGTTCTGGAGGCGGATGATATTATCAGTATCTTCTGTCAGGTCACTCTACTGTATTCTCCTTCTTCTGTTCTATAACACTCGCATTTAGTCAACAATATGCTGCAAGATTGTCGGCAGATTTGATTTTTTTAACAGTCTACAGTCTACTACATATTGTGTAGTCAATCACGCACTGAACACGGTATGCATTCTGATTGGCCCATCCAATTTTCTTGTTCAGTTGATACGTGCGTCCATTATTCTTTTGATTAATAGTCAGTTTTAGTCTTCTATCTGAATCAGGCAAAGCCCCCACAGCACTATAAACTAAACAATTGATAGTCCAGAGGTCGAACTCTTTCGAGATATTCTTTGTCATCTCTCAGAAGGTACGCTTGGTCTCAATGTTGCTTCCTTATATCATTTTGTAGCTTTTTCATATTGCTGTTGAAAAAGCCCTCCACGCACATATCTAGTTTTAAAGTTCACCCCTGATACTGAAGTCAAGGCGCATTGTTTGAGTAGCATGCTCCTATAAGCTAATCGGTAGGAATTTAAACCGAAAAAACATCCCAACCATGTGGATCGAAAAAACAAAAAATGTAACAAACTGGACAAACCCTAACAAATAATTACAAAAAAATCGAACCAAATGAACTAACCCGAACGAACCGCACAGAAAAAAGTAACCAAAACAAATCGCATAAACAAAAACCCCAGCAAACCAACTTAAATGGACCCAAATAATCCAAATCAACCCTTAAAAATGAAAGATAAATCAAACCAAGCGATCTATGCTAAACGAACTAACCTAAACAAGCCAACGCAACTGAACGAAACCTTATTAGACCGTATTAGCTGCATATTGAGAAAACCCTTGCCTTCCTTTCCTAAATAATAATTTCTTGCTCCTATCTTGTCTTTGTTGGCTAAATAACAAAGAAATGTCAGACGTTCACCCGAAACGATCTTGATCAATTACTTATGTCCTAAGATCATGAATTTCTTAGCATTTTTTCCTCAGAGTGCAATAACTTTAGTGGGGAACATTTTTTCTCTGATCTTCTGTTTTTGAGATATTGGCCTAGGTTGGGTAAAATGGATCGAACTTTAACAATCTGTAAGTAGATAACTGTCCATTTGCGGACTTCATGCTAGTTGACTTTTTCATTCGAGACGATGAGAACTAAATTTTTACAATGTTTCATCAAAATCAACAGGAATCCATTTCATGTACATTTTGTGCCTAGTCTTTTAGAAAAAATTATATTCTTTTTTGAAAAGTTTTTACGTGGTTTTTAATTTTCTTCTGCACTACGTTTGCACACTTTTTTTCCGTCTTCCGTTTAAATTTAGAGACTCGTAAGTTCGACTCAGTTTGTGAAATGTTTACGACATTAAATACAAACTGTTCAAATGCTGGGTTACTTCTTGGAGCATCGACTATATGGTGATATTGTCTTCAGTGTTAATTGTTGAAAACTTTTCAAACAAATATTTTTTGCGGCAGACAAGGTATTCAAAGTTAAAAAATTGTTCGGGCACTAAAAGTTCTTTTGTGTAAACAAAGAATTACAGAAAATTTAAAAAATTCATAAAGAGAATACTATTTTTTCCTGACTTTCGTATTTCTTATAAATATCGAGGAAATTTATTAGTTTTTTAATTTTATTAGTCTAAATTTTATTCGTTTGGCAGGGTTAAACAATTTTAATGAAACTTTAGATAGTTTAAATCTTGACAAGATTTCGAGAAATTTTAAACAAATTTTAGAATTCTGAAGATTTTGAAATACAATTCAGAAGCTATTCGCCAATTGTGCTACGTTTTAAGATAATCAATCCACTGCAAGGTCTCGACTGGAAAGGATCTGGGGACTGATTCTGAGAGGCATCACTGGCGCCTCGAAGTCAACCCCCACGATGGCTCTGGGTCTGGCTCTGGGATGGCGATGGCCCTCCATCTCACCATCAAGACCGTGGCTGTAAAGGCAGCCTCGATATTAAATATGGTAAATGATTGTAGTACCTCGACAGTAGTGCAGACACCAATCGATATCGTAAGGAGACCGACACTGAGCAGGCTCTTGGACAAAATGTCGACTTTCGCTACCTCTTCGACAAAAAGGATCAAGTTAGCCTATCCACGATAGAGGAATGAGCTAACGGCTAACGGTATTCAATTTATAGACTTAAATTAGAATATCTATTCTTAATATTAGTAAAAGACAGAAATTATTACAGTCAATATGAGAGCTTCATATTTTCTGTACTGCAACATAAAATAATAAAAAGTTATGGTAACCTAAAAGTAATTCGGCTTATTAATATACGAACAGGCCATTATAGTTGACACAAAAAAAATATCTTTGTTGGTAATTCAGACACAAAAAAATGACTTGGACAAACGTTGTTCAGGAAACTATGAGCTTTTGGTAAATTTTCAAGGACATTTGTAAGTCAAAGTTAGTTCCTTAAAATGGAAACCCCTATTTTTGGCAACGGATTCGAAATGAGCGGAAAACTTTAAATCCGAAAAGACAGTTATTAATTTGTTAAAGTGAGCTTTAGAAGTTCTAAGTTAAGTCTTGAAAAATTGTCCAGAAGCCGTTTTCTTGGAACTTTTGCGGCTTAATGGGCAAACAAATGTTTAGGGTGCTCGTTTACATTGAATTCCTTTCCTCAAGGTCAATATTGTCAAGTTCATTGGCTCCCAAGCCTACCGAAATATTTTTTCGACGATAACCATATACCCTCCAATAAACTTGAACTAAAAGAAAGTCGCATTTCTTGAAAAACATAACAATTCTGCAATACTTAGGTTTCAGCGTCATTACGTGCGAAATATAGCCTGCGTGCTATTTTTTTCTTAATAGAGAAAGACTTTTTGATATTTAAAATACAGTATAACGATATCTAGTTTACCTGATTACATCTTTGACTTATTGTTGAAGCTAGCATAATCCAACATTACCCATTACGTAGTTTCAGCGAAATTGGTATATTCTGTTTATATGAGAAAAATTTGTTTATATCAGGAATACTATAGTACTGTATTTACCATGTTTGTTCGCTTCTTTAAGACACACCGAATTACCTTATTGACGATTTTTCTATGAGCTCTTATCATCCCGTAGCACCGGTATATGGATTAAAAAAATATATTGTTTATCTTGTTGACATTATGAAAAGTGTTTTAATATTAGAATAGACCTGTGCATTATTTGAATCAAATCGGAAGTTTTCCAAACTGACGTGGCTGATTTTAAGTCGAAAAAAATCAGAATTCAACTTTACAGTTCGAAATTTTTTCGAATCGACATTCGATGCCCGTAGTTCGAACCGAACAAAACCAATACGAAATGGGCATTTCGCAGGTGTTTTGAATCGATATTCGCCGCGTTTAGTTTAAATTGAAAGAAAACCGAATCGAATTGGCATTCAAGGCCCTCAGTTTTCGATTCTTCTTCTGATTCGAAATGACTATATGAATATTAGACCTGTGCATTATTCCATTCAAATCGGGTTTGTCCGAACCGATGTGGCCGAGTTTATGTCGAAAAAAAATCAGAATTTAACTGGGTAGTTCGAAAGTCTTTCAAATCGATACTCGATTCGATATTCGACGCCCTCATTTCGAATTTGATAAAACTGATTCTAAATAGGGAGTTACAAAGTCTTTTGAATCGATATTCGACACCCTCAGTTTGAATTTTAAGAAATACGATTTAAACTGAGCAGTTCGAAAGTCTTTCGAATCGAAATTTGTCGCACTCACTTAGAATCAAACAAAACCGATTCGAACTGGGCGGTTTGAAAATCTTTCGAATCGAACAAAACCGATTTGAAAAGGGCATTTGAAAAGCCTTTCCAATTGAGATTTGACGCGTTTAATTTGAATCGAAAGAAAACCAATTCGAATTGGCATTCGAAGCACTCCATTTTTCGATTTGTCTTCTGATTCGAAATGACTGTATGAATATGAGACCTGTGCATTATTTGAATCGAATCGGTTATTTTACACTGTCTTAGCTGAGTTTGAGTCGAAAAAAATCCTAATTGAACTAGGCAGTTCGAAAGTCTTGTAAATCGATGTTCAAAAGCCCTCAATTCGAATAAAATACGATCGATTTGAAATAGGGAGTACGAGAGTCTTTCGAATGGGCATTCGACGCCCTCAGTTTTTCGATTCGACTTCCAATTCGAAATGTTTATACGTATATTCATTTATTTCCCGTCGTGCCAGTAATACAAAATGCGCTGTATATAATTTAAACTGAACAAACCATTATTATATCCAGATATAACTCACATTTATTTATCAATATAAATAAACAATTTAAAAAAAAGTGTGCGTGTAATCATATCATGGGGATTTTGCTCGATCTCCCTTCTAAGCTCTGATAATTATCGACTTTATACCTTTTTCAGTCTCCAAAGCTAGTAGTCTTTGAAGCCTTTTATGTACCGATGGGAAAATGTTCTTTATCATCCTCTGATTAATAGCTACTACATGGTTGATGTGAATCTTTATCAAATATAAGTATTTTTCTGCCAAGCCTTGTAATTGTCGCGTAATATTTTGCAAAAATCACTCATAAAATGAACACAGTTTTTCACAGGTAATTATGTAAAAAAAATGTCCAAATGTTCTCGTAATGAATTCACAAAGTTTTGCAGATGTATTTAATCCCCTAGTACTTATCTTTTAGTGCATTCATTAACTGCCAATATGAATAAAAAGGCTAAGAATTTCAGAAAAGTTAGTTGTGCAATCTCGCGAGTTCCGAGCTGCAGGGTCCCGCGCGACGCTCGCGAAGTGCAGCGTAAAGCTCCAAATCAATGACATCTGCTGTAAAATTGCCACTTTATACCCTGAATTTGGCTCAACTTAGGATATTTTTTGGATATCTAGCGAACATATTACGAGATGAAAAACTTGAAAGAGAGATAAAATTTTGTTGTTGTAAAACTTGATCCGGCGAGGGACCCTTTCGTGAGAAGCGTCCATATATATAATTTGTTTGCAAAGATTTGCTTTTATTTTTTGGTGGCCATATCGTAAAGGTTTGTTTCTTTGAGTGAGAAAATACTCTTTTAGTTTTTTAAGATTAACAAAAATTGTCCAGAAATAGAAATAATCAAATTAATGATAAAATTGAGGTTTTAGTAATTCTGAATTATTTTCCAACTGCAGAGCAATTATTTGGCGCTGGTAAACTCTAAACTCTAAACATGTTTTTTAAGGATTGGCAAAATTCTAGGACCTTCTAAATATGTTAGGGAAAAAATATGGCGTAGAGATGAAATAAGAAATTCGAAACCTGTGTAGCAGAACAAATACTTTAAACACATTGGTTTGCGTGTTTTTCTGTTCGGCACGGTTTCTAACGCCTCCTTTTCAGGGGTCCTTAAAGGCTTATAACAGGGCAGAAGTGGTAATATCATATTTTGTAAATTGAAGGGTTTTTCTTTGAACCCTTTCATCATCAAATATTTACGAACGAGAAAGGGATAAAATAATAAAGGGAATAGGGGGAAAGGGGAAAAGAAAAAAAGAAAAAGGGGGAAATGGGAAAAAGAGAAAAGGGGTGAACGGAACGGTGAAAGGTTGAAAAGGTAAAGGGAATAGGAGAAAAGAAAAAAGGAAATGGGGAAATGGGAAAAAGAGAAAAGAGGTGAACGGAACTGGGAGAGGTTGAAAAGGTAAAGGCGAATGAGCAAAAGGGAAAGAGAAAACGAGAAAGGGGAACCAAATTTTATTGTATTACAAAAGAAGAAATTAAAAAGTTAATTTTCATATAAACTTTTAAAAAAGTTATTTTCTTTAAATAAAGTTTTTATAAATATTACGTTTGAATTATAATTATTGTTTATTTATATTTCTATTAAAATGAAATCGAAGCAAAAAGTGCGCAAGGGAAAATTTAATAATATTAAATATTACTTAGATTTTATTATGTGAATTTAAATGAAACATACGCTTCCCAATTCTGATATTGCTACTTTCCTAATCGACGTAATCCAAAGGGAATTAAAAGAAAAAAGAGAAACTCAAGAAATCCTAAAACTGGATACTTCAAGAGAATCGAGAAATGTAATATAGAATTTTTAAATCCTTCCTGCGTGAACAACTTTTGTTAATGAATTTTTTCCGTACGTTACTTCGTTTTTCAAAAAATTTAATTTTTTAATTTTTAAATTTTATGTTTGAGGATTAAAAAAGACTACGCATCATATGAAAGAATGATAAATACAATTTTTTTAGCTCTATTTCGGCTAAAAAAATTTTGTTTAATTGTTTTTATGCACCTTGTGTCACTTGTCCACCAATTTTTTTTTCTTTTCAAGCTTGTTTTTCACGAATAAAACAAAAATTACGCGTCCTTTTAAAAATTGATTAATAATAAATATGTAGATATTTTTTGGCAGCAGAGTTTTTGTATAATAATAAAATTAGAATTTTTAATTTTTTGAGAAAATTTAACAACTTTTGAGTATAATCTTGTCGTGTTCTCAAAAAGCAACATATTTCTTCTTTTGACACGCTTTTCATAAATTACGTTATTTAGCTTAAAATTTTATTTTCATTTTTTTTTTTGAATTTTTTAAATGCTAAAACTCTAGTGATTTTTGCTTTATTGAAAACAATCATGAGGAGAAAATTTTCATCGTTTCAAGCACTACGAATACTCTCTCAGAGAAATTTTGAATCTTGAAAGAAGTAGTCCCAAACATTTTAAAAAAGCTCGCACTTTATGAGTTTTTATCTAAAGGACAATTGAAAATCTAAAATTGAAAGATACTTTATAAGAAATTTCCTCATAATTTCGGTAAAGAGCTTTCGAACGCTCACTTTTCAGTCAAAACATAGGTTGATTTTGAATAAAACATCTTACATCATTCGTATGGTTACACACGTTTTGACTTGGGGTTTTACTACTCCGTATGTTGGTATTTTTAGTAGACTCTGAATTCAGATACTCTAAAAAAGTTTCTAACAACTTTAGTCTATTGGCATATTTACTTTGCACTAACGAATGTATGTCATTGGTGAGTAAGCAAGTCGAATAATGAAACATTACAAAATTATTACGTTAGAGTGTTTTATTATGCGGACTTTTTCTTTGTACATATAAATGCATTTCTTATTGAAAAGTGTAAAACTGTGGTCAGCTAATGTAAATTACAATTCGGGGAAGCAAAAACATTTTATTTTATTTGAGTGTATAACTATACTTCCAAATTATTCGTAATCAAGTGGCATATGCCTAATGAAGAAGGACAATTTACAGATTAATCTCCTAAACCGCTTAAACATTGAGGGTCACAAAGACAACAGCAACAACAACATAAATCAGGACAGGAAGGACATGTACCGCAGGAAGACAATGAAGGACAGGCAGGACAGTTAGAACATGAAGGGCAGGAAGGAGGACTCGCACCAGGAGAACCACAATTACAGCAAAAACGAGATTTAGCAGGACGTGGTTTCGGAAGATTCACTATATGGCCGCGGGTAGCTCTTGGACTTGGCATGTACTCTCTTAAGTCCGGTAGGCTACCCGAAATGTCTGAACCTGGTAAGTGAATGGGGCTGCTTGGCCCAGGTTGGGTGCTCGAGCTGCCTGCCCACCCAGTGATGATAGGGGCGTGAGACAAAGGTCCGGTGTTCGAGCTGCCCGTCCAACCAGTGATGATAGGGTTGTCAGACGAAGGTCCGGAGCTCGTGCTGCCAGGAAAATGTCCATGTTCCGGGCTTCCCGGTCTGTAGGTCGGTTCACTTTGTTCATGCATGAAGTTGGTTGGAATTGGGTCGAGGTCCAGGGTTCCTTTCACATTTGAGGGTTTCGGATTGCCTGAGATGCGCCCCGTCGGTAAACTTATTGGCTGCGTGTTTGGATAGCTTGTCGGCTTCGGCTTTGAAGTAAGCTTATTTCTGAAGCGACTCCAGTTAGTTTCACATCTTCCCATAGCGTAAAACTCTACACCTGAAACAACTATAAAAAAACACTATTAAACACTGTTCATAACTTATATTGGAATTTTACAATAAATGTCTTCAAAGTTTATTTCCAAGACTTAAGATACGTCTCTACACGCAAAAATTCCAAGTGGCGCTAAGCCCTAGGTAAGCAAGTAAACCAATGCGGTGCACAATGGGGATGAGTAAAAATGCTATAATGATTCGAATCACTTGAGCTAAAAACAATTTTTTCGCCCAAAAAGAGCAAAAGAACAAATTGTGAAATTGGTCAATATCTCCTGTTCTCATTTTTATTTAATAACTAAAAAAATATATACAGTTAATAATGATTACCCGATTTTAATTTTTTAAAGGCACTAAGCATTACATTTTGAAAGGAACAGTGATTTGCGATTTTTTAACATTCATCTAAGATAAATAATATAGAAACAAATGAAGTGGAAAAATTTGCAAGCTTGGCTATTTGTCTTTATGAATGTTTTACCTTTGATTTATATATTTTTATTTATTTATCATGATTTGCTCCACAATAATAATTTAGTTATTAACATATCAACTTAGTTCGGTCAACGGAGCTCATGACGGCCTTTTACTAAAATTTAACTTTTAGTCAAACTGTTAAGTACAGTTTCAATGAAAGAAAATAAAGTCTATAATTCTAAATATGTGAATTCTACATCCCAGTCATGTAATATTTCGTGCGCCCGCAAAAAAATTCTTGCTGCAACCAGATTCAAGGCTAACTTTACACTTAGAATATAAAGGAAAAAAAATCTCGGCTATGAGGTGAAAGTACGAGTACGTGAGACGCGTACAAAAAGTATCTGCAATGTTAATTGAAACTTGAAAATGTTAAAGTTTTGTACGGAGGATTTGGATTTAAACTGCAGCCCTGACAATGTTGAGTTGATTACGAATTTACCTTACTGTTGTGTAATTCCTCTCATAATACAAGTGGCAATCTCTAAAAAATTCTGCAATCTATACTTTCTTTAAAGCGAATTGTCAATATCACACGAAAATAAAGAAGATATAATTCATTTAATAAAAATGTACATAACTTTGCGTTATTTTTTTATATACTATTATGAGAATAATAAGATCCTTATATTAATTATTACACATTGGAATTTTCCTAAAATAATTGTAAACCTAATGTAACTGCAGTAATGTCCTCCATTTACCTAACTAATTAGCTAAATTCAATAAACAAATTTTCTCCATGCCCTTGTTACCCAATACACTGTTCTATACAAACATACCTGCAGGACATTGATGTTGGTGGCATCTATATTCCTCCATGAAGAAATTGTAAAACGTAGTACCTTTTAAATAACAAGCTTCGACATGAGTAGTAATGGCAGCCTATGAAAAAAGTGAGAATTTATTGCCCAATTTGGTACCATAAATCTGACTGGGCATTGCGGTGAAGCGGACATTCCTAGAAAAAGCACAACATGCGAACTCCAAAGTTACGCCAAGTTTAGGAATAAGGAACTCCAAACATGAGAGTGGGAAAGAGACCCCTACTCCTGCGATGTTGAGATTTCGGGTTAATGCGAGGGATCCCTACCATGCGCATGCGCACGTCGAGTTCAAGGCAGCACGCACTCGGGCGCACCTGACATTCAAATTGGACAAGGGAAGAGGCGATGAAATTCCGCTCAATTCTTTTGAATAGGGATGCTCGTATCTGTGGAGCGTTTGGATCTTTGGAGCACATGTCTGTGGAGTTCGAGTGTACACCCAGAAAAAAGTGCTAATTAAATTAAAAAAAAAACATTTATCTGACTAGGTTTTTTTGATTCAACATATAAATATTTTTATATCAAAAGAAAATTTATTTCGTTTTAATCAATGTCGTCACGAAGTTTCTTCTATTCAAGAAAATTATTTGTTTAAATGAGTTGTTTGATTTCAAAAAAAATTATTTTGTTTTGAAAAAGTTACTAGGAACAATGAAAAAATAATTTTTTAGAGTCAGTAATTTGAAATAAAAAAACTATTTCTTTGAATCAAAGAAAGATTTTCTTAATCTATATTACTAATATTCCACGAGATTGCGCAAAATAAATCACATTTATTATTTGAAGTTACAGCATCTTTCGAAACACGTATTGTCAAAGTTTTGCGAAGTCGCGGAGACGAACAGCTCTTGGTTAATCACTTAAATCACTAAAATGCGCTTTTTTCCTTGGGTGAATAAATAGACCATGCAAGTTTCTTGAAACTAGAGTTGTTCAATTCGATCATTGAAAAAATATTCCGATGCGAATAAAAACGAATTTATTTTGCTTTTTGCTTGTACTAAATCATAATTATTATAGTTTTAAATTAACTGCAATTATTTGCTTCATGAGGAAGCTGATTTATTTATGATTCATTACTGAATTCAAATAAAATGTATATTTATTTTAAAGTAACCTATTCTATTTTTTTAACCAAAATGCTTATTTGATTTGAAAGAAACGCAAAGGTAAAATTAAAAATTACATTTCTATAATTTAAAGAAGTTTTTCATTTAAAGCAATAAAACATTTCTTTAATTCAAAAAAATATTCGGTTTCAAGGAACGAAGTTTTACATTAGTTTAAAGATATTGTTAGTTGAAATGAAGGAAATATTTCTTTAAATCGGATAAAAAAGAGCAACAAAAAATTTCTTTAATTCAAACATATGTTTATTTTCTTTAAAAAAATGTCAATTGATTTTAAATGCGTTTTAAGAATTCAATGTGTGCGTTCTCGTGCATTACCACCGAAATCTAAACGTCTCCGAAGTGCGAGTCCCTTTCAAGTTCGTATTTTTGGAGTTACTGATTCCTAAATTTTGCGTCACTTTGGAGTTCGAGTGTATTTAAATAATAATTTTTTTACAATCATTTAAAATGTATCCAAAGGATTGAAAATATTTTGGAGTATTTTTAAACAGTTCAAGGAACTTTCATAGTTTCACAAGATGTTAAGGGATCTAAAAAAAACTAAAAGGATTTCGACTACTATAAAATATTTTAAAAGATTTCTACTTTAAAAATCATATGATTTCAATAATAATTGTATAATAGTAATTCAAATGTTTCCAATTGATTTTAAAGATATGATTGTATTTATAACGATTTCAAGAAATTTTTAAGACCTACACAAACGTTACGAGGGATTTAACAAGATTTAAAACTACTTTAGGGTGTTTCAACATTTTTTTTTATATGGCAAGCCTACGCGAATCCGCTGTCAGATTTTATTTTTTGATACTTTTTTTTGGAAAAACTATCAATTTCCAATAGAAAAATACCGTGTAAAATTAAGTTTACTTACTAGGCAGCGTTTTTTACATTTCTTCCTTATGTGATCGGTCTGCAGGAAAAATAAACTCAATTAGAAGAAGTAATATGTATCGATTTTTGGAAAGTTTGATCATTTGAAATTGCACAAATTTGGCGTCATTGCAAGTATTATACTATGTGGATACGCCTTGACAATAGTAATATAACATACATTTATTTTTATAAAAACGCGGTTTTAGTTTACTGAAGGTATTCCAGAAAAAACGTTACTGCAAATAATTTTAGCCTAAGATCACGTTTTCTATAATGCAAATACACCTATTGGATAAGTCGCCTGTGATCTTTATCATTTTGCTGTAAAAATATAAATAATTAAACCATTTTTATTAGAAAATGATTTTGCGATTTTTCTGTAATCAAATCGCAGTTGAACAGTTGCTTGCGGAGTCCTACGTCCTAAATTTATCGATCACAGTCCTCGATACATAAGAAAAAGTCCATATATCACTATACCCCATTTATCCATATCACCACCAACTTAAATTTTTCAAAAACTGCAAGTAACTTTAGAACTGTTAATGTAAGAAAATTTGAATGTTACTTTCTTATCTTGATTAATTTAATATTTTAGTTTGAATTAATAATGTCAGATTATTACGAATCCAATAAAACTACAAACTCAGTTTTTAGAAAAACATAGCTTACCACGATCTCTCCAAGGTAGGGCCAAATTATTTCATCCTGAACAAGGAAAAAATTTTATATTGTATATCACTGCACACACAAACAATTCTGGTAACACCAACCAGAATTCTGTTTAAGTCAACAAGAATTCGGGTAAATTTCTGATGAACTTAACCAGATATTCTGGAAAACAATCAATTTTCGACTACGGAGTTTCCTTGACTCGAATTTTCTAGTCATTTTAACGATAAATAGCCTAAACTTATTCTTTTTACCCAAACGCACAATTGTTTAATTCAAAGAAATTTTACATAAATCAAATAAATCCCTTAGTTGATATAGGATCAATGAATAGTTTGTTTCATTAAAAAAAAAGTACAAACATATTAATTAGTGAAGTAAAACTTACTTTCTTGGGCGCCATCGCCTGGACATAGGAGGTGGTCGGGAATAAGGCTGCAATGGCTTAAAAAAGAAAACACAAGCATCACTATTTATTTCCTTATGACAAATTAAGTGCCGTAGACTGCCAAAGAGTACCTTCATTCTTTTAAACTTTGTTTGGATTCATACTCCTTCCAGTAATAGATTATTATAAAACTTTAAAAAATACTAAAGAAATAAGATGCGCTTCTTAGTCAGTCTCGAGAACCACGGCTCTAAAAAATCCCCGCATGTTACATTGGTTGAATTTTTTTATATATTCTATGTTCATATCTCGCGGACCAAAGGCACTTAGAACCCCAAGCCAAGGCGTGAAAAACCGTGCCGAGGACTGAATGACACCAGGGAGTGGTGTCTCGAACGGTGTCTCTAGGATAACAGGTCGCCTCCTAGCTACTGGTGGCACATTACGGAGCATCAATGACAAAAAGACGTTGAAAAATAAACCGGAGCATTTGTGAGGAGTTAGGTGGTCATTTGGACGTGACGAACATGTAGCTTCCAATTAGGGAAGGCCTAAAAGAGACGGTGGCATTAGTCAAGAAGCAGCGCGATAGGACCATTATGAGCGAGGCGCTCTATAGGGACCTTATTGAAAATGTTGACAAAACTGCCAGAATTAGTGATGTCTAGAAAAGAGAAGGCATAGGCTAGGAAGAGTATAAGCCAAAGCTGCACTTAGACTGAAGAAGCTGTGGTAGCTCCTACTTCCGATGATAGAAAAGCGAGAGGGAGACCACCCTAAGGCCAGTGGAGGCGAGCTCTTCCAAGCCGATAATCAAGAAGCAGAGGACTCGCGAGGTGGCGGCAGTAACCTCAACCCCAAATAAGGGGCAAAGAAAGGAGGAGCCAGCATCCAGTAATATCGGGAGGCAGGGGAGAATGCAGAGGCGAGCACGACCCGAGGCGGTTCTTAAAAAACCGGCAGAGGGTCTTAGCTACGCGGAGATCCTTAAAGACCTCAAGCTGAAAGTTAGTTCTGATGCCTTATGCGTAAAAGTCAGCGGGTTCAGGAAGACTAGAAGCGGCGATGTGCTTGTGAAGCTCAGTCCTGCAGCGAAAGGCATAGTTGAGTTTTCAGCAGCCATTAAGAAGGCGGTTGATGAGGGGGGTAAAGAAGATTTGGCGGCGAGACTGGTTCGCGCGGGACACCTGAAGGTTGGGTGGGTGTCCTGTCGCGTACATAAGAAGATGGAAAAAGTTTGTTGCTGCCGCCGCTCAGGCTTCGGCCACATGGCAGTTGGTTGCGGGGGCCCTGACCAAGCGAAGTACTGCTGGAGATGTAGGAAAGAGAGCTATAGTGATGTGGCGCGCGAAAGTACGCCGCGGTGCTACCTCTCTACTGCAAAGGAAGCAAAGACCCGGAACAATAATACGGAATGATACCAGGAACGATAAGGTGCTTGGCGTATAGGGAGGTAGCCTCGTTGAAGAAGCCTGTCGGACGCACAAGCTAACAATGCAGCTGGGAAGGTCCGAGATGAAGCCCATAAATGTAGAAGAAGTCCAAGCAGGGACAATAGAGAAGAGCCGAGGCACGGCTAAAGAACGGCACCCCCATGAAGTAATGCGAAAGCAATTCCGGGGGGGGGGGGCAAGGAAAAAGATTGTTGTTTTTTAGTGGGTCGTTGGTAGCATCATTTCAGTGATCAAATTAATATCTTTGTCTATATTTATATATACTAAGATCGCTGTACTGATGTTATCAATATCCCCACACAACCGGGAAGTGTGAAACATTCTCGGTGTGTCATAAAGATATTTTTCACCAGCCCTAGGAAAAAAAAGTATAATAGAAATAATAGCATTCAAATCTGAAGAAACAGTGCAGCAGCGATAACAGTTTAACATTTGAAAAAACGTGGTTGAAAATTATTATTTTAGCTTTAATTAAATAAATATAGTAGTCAATTGCATTTTTTTTAATTTACATGCAAAAAAAATGGCAAAAGATTTGGTAGAAAGAACCGAAACCAGACTTTCCAGTTACAAACAGGGAGCGCTACCGCCTGTTCTAACTTGGAATTTAAGGGACTTAATGAAAATGCGTAATCGGTTCGAAATTTTGAGACCGCAAGGTTGAATATTTTTGTCTACTCTTTTACATACCTAATCTTGATAACCATGTCTCGAAGCCAGCAGAGCGTCGAATTATCCGGAATGAATGAACCCGTGCATATTTATGAGATTTCGGCAAGTTAGAAAATCTGAGATTATGAAATGATTGATTATTTTAATTTCAATAAACAGAAAGAATTTATTTATATAATTACAAAAAATAAAACTTGCTACTGTCCTACCCCTTTTTAAGCAATATACTATTCCACAATTTATAGAGAAAAAAATGTTTAACAAATTAAGTTTTTGTTACAAAGTACTAAATATCCAAAAAAATGACTTATATTATAATAATGAACTATAACTTAATAATAAAAGTCAGACTTATGTATAAAATTCTTAAAAGCACTCGAATTATGGAGCAAAGATTATTCGTGTGAAAAGATAAAAAAAAGTACCGTCTTTAGCGTGAATTTTGTACAATTATGCGGTGTGAATGCAAAAAAGTTCTTTATTCCCTGCAGATTTACATTACTACTGCAAATATTAATTGATTTTCTTGAATAGTTTTCTTACTTATTTGTAATTATATAAATAAGTTAATTCTGTTAATTTAAATTAAATAATTCAAAGATTTCATAATGCCAGTTTTTCTGACTCGCCGAAATCTCCTAACAGTGCCCGGGTTCATTCGTTTCGCATAATTCGACTCACTCCAGAGTGTCTGCAGTCTGGAGTTAAACGAGGGTGAACAGGCTTGCTGCGGGCATGGAGGCAAGTAAAAATGCTTCTACTTGAGTTCGACATGGTGATGTATTGGGTTTGTCTCCAAGACATCGATTACTTCTTTCAAATCTAGCCCTATCTTGGCTGAGATGGTCGAACCTTTTTCGACACATAAGTGAAATTAAAAAATGATTAATGAAAAATTTTTAATTATCAAATGATTTATTTTTAATAAAAAATCAGATTCTGTGGGTCTGAACGAGCATAACCCTTAAAAATTTTCTTCAAACAAATTAAAATTGTAACTTTCTAGAAGGATTTCCTAAACAGTTAGAAATACGTAAAAACAAGCAACAGTTTCGGTATTCTCGTCAAACAAGTATAATACAAATAAACCGCTCGTTTTGGAGTTATAAATTTGACACTCAAGACATAAATATATGTCTTCATAGAAACTTGTCTCTAAGATATAAATTAAAATTTGGCTCCGTCTCAAAACTGAGAAACGCTTAAGTCGACCTTTTCGACTTCAGCATGTCTTGATAGGGGGCAGCTGCCGAAAACAAGTCGAAGAATTTTAATTCAGGCATGTACAGCTATCATTGAGTGCAATGGTATTTTTCTCTATTATTCTCTTCTTTTTTATTATCGCACGAAAAATAAATTTTCTATCAATAACCGGCTCTGCTTGCTCCGAGATATGGTTATTTAGATTAGGTATGTAACAAATTATGGGAAAAAAATTTAACCTTCGACCTTCCATTACTATAAAATAAGTAAAAGAACTTTTTTTTTAAAGTCCCTGAAAAATTAAAATGCAAAAGCTTCATAGTCTCAGAAACAAAGCTCTACAAAATAAATGACTATCCATAATATTCTCTTAGACAAGAAATCTGAATGATGATTGAATGATTTCTAATTCTTACTCTTTTTTTAATACACATATTTTTCCGAAAATGAATAAATATTTAAAATATTGTTTAAATTTCCTTAACGGATCATGGTTAATGTATTGGTGTTTATTATTTGCATTATCGAGAGAGAATATCATTTCAAAAAATAATACATATATTAAATAAATAGGTTTATTGACTTGAATTGATCATTAACTTACTTTGATTAGAAGGTAGACAAAATGTGAGGAAAAAAGGTTGACTCTCTAACTCTTATTTTAGAAAAAAAATTCTATTAACGGTAGCAAATTTTTTAAACGGTTCAATTTAACACACAGGGTGTGTAAAAAGTCCTGGGACGGTTGGATATTTTCTCAGGTAAAATATTGTTCAAAAAAGTGAAGATCATTCCTGAAGTATATTTAAACGAGGAATTCAATAGTGACCTTTATTTTGATCTTGAAGTTAAGCTTCATTGCTTTTTGAAGGTCAACTTTGTTTTTTTTTTAATGGAAACCCCCTTTTTTACATATGCAATCGATAGAGCGGAAAATTCTACGTTCAGGTACGTACCCAAGTCATAGGTCAATTGTAACTTTTAAGGTCAGTTAGAGGTTATTTAAAATTAAGAAAGTTTTCCAAGAGGTCATGCAATTCCTAAAGTAAATTTCAACGAGAAATTCATTGGTGAGCTCTATGTTGATCTCGGTGATGATATTCAAGGTTTTTTCAAGGTTTTTTCTAAGCAGTTTCCGTTTACGTCGTAACAACGAGGACGTAGTAAATTCTATTCCCTTTGGGGTTCTTGATTAGCGTGAGTCCCCTTGCCTCTCACGCTTCACTGAAGATGTTCGAACTGAAAACCTTGAGTTTCTTGATAAAAAGCTATGCGATTTTAAAAGTGAGTTACAGCGTTACGAATCATCTCCCTATCAATCAAAGTAGCCTGTTGCAGAATCCCCCCAAAGAAAATAGTCAAGAGGTGTCAGATCAGGAGATCTATCAGGCCACTCGATTTTACCCCTTCTTCCAATCCACCTTTGAGGGAACTGAGTATCCAAATATGCTCGAACCTCCCTACCGTAATGAGCCGCTGCTCATTAATGCACGGGCATTGAGATTACCATCGATGAAGAAAGGGCCTATCAATGTATCATTCAAGATACCGGCCCAATCATTAATTTTTGTGGATATTGTGTATGACACTCCGACATCCAATCAGGATTTACGTCGGACCAATATCTACAATTTTGCCTGTTAACTTCACCTTTTAAAGTGTAAGAAGCTTCATCTGAAAATACTATATTGTACAAGAAAAGAGGATCTCTATCAATTCTGTCCACCATAATTTCACAAAATTCAACCCGACGATCAGGATCGTCTTCATTAAGCTCTTGTACCAGATGAACTTTGTAAGGATGGAAATTAATTCTTTTTAAAATATTTCGCACTGTCTCAGGAGCTACGTCACGCTCATCACTAGCTCGACGTAAACTAAGTTATGGGTTTTCAACAAATACTTGGGCTATGTCCATCTGCTTCTCGTCAGATCCTGCAGATTTTGTTTGACCAGTTCTCTGAAGGTCCTTGATAGATGCATGATTCATAAAGCGCCTTACAGTTTTTTCAATTGTTGATTTTTAGACAGGATTAAACCCTTCTTCATTACGAAAAGTGCGATTAAAAAGCAAAAGAACTTGACCATAAGATCGAACTCGATCTCCCCAACCACGCATGATTAATACAGATACCCTCTCTCGTTCCGAAAGTTTAGCTTGCGCCATAATACTCTTTTAGCGAAAGAAAGTAAGTATGTACTCGCAATACGTACATTTAGTTTCGATTCGTAATATTCGTATGGAAAAACGGTATAGGACTTATGGTATCGCCTTAGGTATTGACAGAGGTGTCGAAAAACGGTATAGGACTGTATAACTCTTTGGAAAGGAACAGAACTCTCACCAGAACTTGGAAAAAGCTTGAAAAAACCTTGAAGATCATCACCAAGATCAATACAGAGCTCACCAATGAATTTCTCGTTGAAATTTACTTAAGAAATTGCACTGACCTCTTGGAAAACGTTGTTAGTTTAAAATAAACTCTAACTGACCTTGAACGTTACAATTGACCTATGACTTCGGTACGTATCTGAACGTAGAATTTTCCGCTTTATCGATTGCAGATGTAAAAAAGGAGGTTTCAATTTAAAAAAACAAAGTTGACCTTCAAAAAGCCATGAAGGTCAACTTCAAGGTCAAAATTAAGGTCACTATTAAATTCCTCGTTGAATTTTACTTGAGCAACGACCTTCAATTGTTTGAAAAATATCTTTTCTGAGGAAATATCCAACGGTTAGTTTGTCCTTCAAAAAGTGAAAGCTAAATGTTCAAAAATCGCCCAGAAGCTTTTTTCTTTGAAATTCTGAGGACTTATGGAAGAAAAAATGTTTGGGTAGGCTTGGGGGCCAACGACATTGACCAAGTTGACCTTGAGGCAAGGGCATTCATGGTAAACAAAAACGCAGAGATTTTTTAACCCATACATCCTCCAAAGTCCTAAGAAAACACCTTCTGGTCGATTTTTCAATATTTTACCTTGACCTTATAAATACCACTATAACAAATTAAAAACTATCTTCTCGGGTGTAAAATTGTCCGCTCTTTCCGACTCATCGTCGAAAATAGAGTTCGCCATTTAAAAACGTGACTTTGACCTTCAAACGAACCTAAAAATTGACCCTAAGGTCACAGTTATTAGTACAGTCAGATGGTCCGCATTTTTCTGAATAACTTGCGACAAACAATTTTTTCTTATCTGGCTTATTCTTTGAATATGCAACGAACAAGAATATTTCTTTAACCAAAAAGAAAAATTTTTCATCAAATACATAAATTTTACAACAAACTGTTTCATTTTCAACCAAAAGTTAAAATTTTGAACCAAAGAGTTTTATGTTTTAAAGATATGCATTTTTTACAACCTTGTTCTACTCTCAAGCAAGCATATTATTTGTCAAATAAAAAAGATTTCTTTCTAACTAAATATTTCAATTTATAGCCAAAGGATAAATTTCCAACAAAAAAGATTTAACTTCTACATTGAATGTATCGTAAAAAAGAGAAAAGTTTTGTTAAGACTTGATTGCGCATAACTTTTACAGAGAGGCTGCGGCTACTAGGCCTAAGCCAGCGTTATTTACTCACGTTTTGCTGTTTCTAAAAAGAAGAATAGCGATTATGTATAAATTTAATCTATTTCACCTTATCTTATCTGTAAACATCTCAGAAAGCCTCGTACATTGAATACAATTCTTTAAATCTTGTGAAATGTCTTGAAATATCTAAAAATTCCTTGTTCTCTTTGACATTAATATAAATTCCTTTTATTTTCACTATCTAGGAATGAGTTCTATCTATCCTTTGTGTATTTTTGGTAAAAATATCATCGCAATGTGTAGCAATAAACAAAATAGTGCATTCGATGGAAAAACTCGCAAAAAATGAAAAATCTATCCTTAATTTAAGAATTTGAGTTCGCAATACAAATATGCGAGGGATATCTGCTTTAGATAAAAAATTAGAAGGCGGGACTGAAATATACGGGACGGCCGGTGACTCTTGGTTTTATGGAACACCATTTGCACATGATTAAAGTGATTAAAATAGATTTAAATCATAGAAGTAATTTACAGACTATCGGTAGCTCCCTGCTAAACTTTCTAATCGGGAGTTAGAGCTTTAAATTCTCCAATCTCGTTTTGTGCTGACCCATATCGCCACGTATGCGTAGAGCCACACATACGTGGCACTATGGGGGAGGAGAAAAATAAATTGGAGAATTCAGACCGTTAACCCCAGATTGTCTTTCAATAATTCCCTATTAATTATTCTTCAATATGTTACAAAAAGAGCTCTTTAAGAATACAGAATGCAGATGTATTAATTGTTCAAAAAAATCTCTTTACAGCAAGTATGTTTTTTATAGATGATTACTTACCTATTAACAAAGCAAATGTTACTGTGCCCGTCATTTTGAAAACTGAAACTCAGAACAATCTTTTTCCAATCGAGATTTTTTTCGAAAATTAAACTGGTAAACTAGCGTTGTTTAACAGGGAAGTGAATACTTGATAAACGAGAATGCTGGTTCTCACCTTGGCTTTATATAGCAATTCCGTATACGTGAAAAGTATGTTATCAAGGTTTGCCGGAAATCAAACCAATTTCAAGATCTGACAGTGTGTGATTTCTCAGTTAAGAAAGATAATTTAATGTAGGAGAAAAAGTGAGATGATTGAATAAGATTCAATATTTAACCCTTGCTTGCCACACGTCTCTCGAATTACATACTTGCTAGAAAGCGGTAGCTTACTTTGAAGGATCATATAGTTTATATAGTCAAATATTAATTAAAGGAATACTAAAAACATTGCTAAAGTGAAAAAGTTTACCTACATATAATTTAAATAATCGACCTCATGTATGTTTATTTTGGGAAAATCGTAATTAAGACCATATTTAGTTCATATTTTCTCTCTCCCCACTTCACCCTTCGAACCTTTACTCTTACTTCCTGCTTCTACATCTTAATCCACCGAACCGATTTTTACAAAATTTGTACCGAGAAGTGAATAGCAATTGCGGTACACTCGAGTTGACCCCCTCATGAAGTTGGCCCCCAGGAGATCACATTTTTAAAATTTTCGATTTACGGATGTTTTTACGTCGTTTGTAATCTTTGTAGATCCAATATTTACGTTTGTACCCTTCTGGTTACGAAATTAGGGCTGAAATGGATTTCGTTGAGCTAACTTCACACATGACCCCGAAATTCAAATTTCTCACATTTTCTTTTTGCTTACGCTTTTACGTTGCTTCTACTGTTTGTACAAATTCCGTCCCCCTGAAATTCAAATTTCTCAAATTTTCTTTTTGCATATGTTTGTACGTCGTTTGTATTGTTTGTAAATTTTATATTTTCGTTTGTACCCTCTTGGTTGCCCGCTAGAGAAATTATCAAAATTTTTTTGCTCTACACCTGAAATTCAAATTTATCACATTTTCTTTTTGCATATGTTTGTATGTCATTTGGACTGTTTGTACATTTCATGTTTTCGTTTGTGCACTTTTGGTTGGCAGGCTAGGGAAAAATAAAAATGTCGTGCCCCCCCTCCCCGCCCCCAAATTTTAATTTCTCAAAATTTCTTATTGCATACGTTTCTACGTCGGTTTTACTGTTTGTACTTTTTATATTTCGTTTGTACCCTCTTGGTTGCCCGGCTAGAGGAAAATCAAAATCTTGAGCTATCCAAGAGAAATTGAAATTGATCACATTTTCTTTTTGGATACGTTTCTATATCGTTTGTACTTTTTCTAGATTTAATATTTCCGTGTGTACCCTTTTGGTTGCCCAGCTGAAGAAAAATCCAAATTTTTTTTCTATTCACCCGAAATTCAAATTTATCACGTTTTCTTTTTGGATACGTTTGAACGTCGTTTGTACTGTTTGTACATTTCATACTTCCGTTTGCACCCTCTTTATTGCCCGGCTAAAGGAAAATCAAAATTTTGTGCCTTCTCTAAGAAATTCAATTCTCGCGAATTTTCTTTTTGTATAAGTTTCTATGTCATTTGTACTTTTTGTAGATTTAATATTTCCGTGTGTACCGTTTTGGTTGCCCGACTAAAGGAAAATCCAAATTTTTTTGCTATCCACCCGAAATTCAAATTTATCACATTTTTTTTTTGCATATGTTTGTATGTCGTTTTTACTGTTTGTACTTTTTATATTTTCGTTTGTACCCTCTTGGTTGCCCGGCTAAAGGAAAATCAAAATTTTGTGCCTTCTCTAAGAAATTCAATTCTCGCGAATTTTCTTTTTGTATAAGTTTCTATGTCATTTGTACTTTTTGTAGATTTAATATTTCCGTGTGTACCGTTTTGGTTGCCCGACTAAAGGAAAATCCAAATTTTTTTGCTATCCACCCGAAATTCAAATTTATCACATTTTCTTTTTGCATATGTTTGTATGTCGTTTTTACTGTTTGTACTTTTTATATTTTCGTTTGTACCCTCTTGGTTGCCCAGCTAAAGGAAAATCAAAATCTTGAGCCATCCACACGAAATTCAAATTTTTAAAATTTTCTTTTTTCACAAGTTTGTACGTCGTTGGTACTGTTTGTACAGTTCAGGTTTTCGTTTGTGCACTTCTGTTTGGCCGGCTTGGGAAAAAGAAAAATTTCGTGCAAACCCCCCTCCCCCTAAATTTTAATTTCTCAAATTTTCTTTTTGCATAAGTTTCTACGTCGTTTGTTTTATTTGCCCGGCTAGTGCAAGATCAAAATTTTGTGATATTCACCCGAAATTGAAATTTATCCCATTTTCTTTTTGTATACGTTTCTATGTGGTTTGTACTTTTTGTAGATTTCATATTTTCGTGTGTACCCTTTTGGTTGCCCGGCTAAACTGAACACATGATAAACTACACATGAAGTCTACACATTAAAGTCTACACATTAAAATCTACACATTAAAGTCTACATACTAAACTCTACACACTGAAACTGTGCACATTAAATTGTACATGTTCAACAATCGAAGTATACGCGCTAATATAGTAAAAAATATTATTTTTATCAGTTTATTACAAATAATACTTTATAAACAATAATAAGTTTAATGATGATTTATAAGTTTACAAGAAAATTGTCTGCAAAAAATCACCTTTTTATTTTCCTGTGAATGCACCACGTTGATATTGTTTTATGCAGCTAAAGATTAATTAGGAATTGTGTCTATAAATGATACTTATAATTATAATAATAGATGGCAGACACGGTGGCGCTCGGTTTTCATCTTAGAAAATCGCTGACCTTTGAAATTTTTCCTATAGGCCTTTACCGTATTTTCAGTAGCACTTGATTGCAAACTAGTATGTGCATAATGAAGTCAAAAAGAAGCCAGGTTTACATATTTGATATGTCATATGTCAAGAGAAGAAAGACGTTGATTTTTGAAAGCCTAAAAAGATTATCATGACAACTTTTTGAAATTTGTCGAATAGTTAAAAATTCAAATAGTTTTTTTTTTAAATTGTAAAAACACCATTAAAAATTAAAGATTTAAATTTTGGAAAAACCACACAAGCTATTAAAAAAAAGACAAACGTTCCTCTTCCAAAAAATAGCGAAAACTCATTCAAATTTGGCATGAATAGTTGTTGATAGGACCCGTAGATTTTGTTTCAATCGTAAAAAATAACATTCAAGATTAAAAAATTACATTTTTCGAAAAGCGACACGAGCTACCAACTGAAATTAACAGAATTAAGTTCTTAACCACAAAAAGATCTATACATTTGTTATTATTTATTTTGAGATAGGAGAGTATATTGTCTTTCAATCGTACGAAATAAGATTAAAAATTTAAGCAGTAAATTCTTGGAAAAGCGGCGCAAGAGATGAGAATAATTAAAATACAAAAGTAGCTTAACCAAAAAATATGTACGAAGTTGTTATTAACTCGGATTATAAAAATATATTTAAAGTAAAAGAACAAACTTTTTGGAAGTAGGACGAAAAGACAATAATATTTTATTTAACAACATTTTTGGCCTAAATTACATCTACATTGAATATAAGGAAACTAAATTTGTTAAAAAACATGTGCGCATTTTTGAATGATAAAAAGTTAACAGTAAAATACTTTTTTTCCAATACTAATACATATTATAAATGGTTATAATATAAATTTATTGAAATGATATAAATTTTTCAGCGTGGACAAGAATAAAATTTAATGCGAAATGAGAAACAAATATTAAAATAATCCTAAAAAATAAAATTTGTAAATTATTTTGCAATATCTGAATAAGCGCAGTGACAACTTGAAGGGCAGAAATAAATATAAAATACATTTGATATATTACAGTTGAACATAATGTAGAAAATTTCGCATTGTCCTCCAAATCAAGTACGAAGCATGAGATACATCATGAGAATGTGTTCGTTAAAGCCGAAGGAGCTTTAACAAAAGAGAA
>JAAAKG020136103.1:0-13310 GCA_010014905.2 Druon quercuslanigerum | reverse complement strand
GAAATTTGAAAAATAAATTAAGCTGGGTTTAATGAAATCAAGTGAATTGAAAACAATTTACAAATATGACATAATAAATTCAATTCAGTAAGTTTTGAAAATTTCAAAGCGTTTCAGAAGAATTTTTATTCAAAAAACCTTTGAAACTATGATATCTGTAACTTCTCGTGAACGCATTCTTTGAAATAAATTAAAATATTATTAAATCCCGTGAAATTAAAAAAAATCTTAGGATATTCTCTGAAATCTTGGAAAATTCATTAAAATACCTGGAGAGTCTAAAAATCCCATAAAATAATTTTTCCCCGAAAATCATATAAAATCCCATAACATTTTTAGAAATATCTTTTAACCTTAAAGAGGTCCCGTAAAATCGTCCCACATCTTTCGAAATTCTAGAAAATTCTTTACGCTGAAATATCCTCTTCCTTGATTGAATCAATCAAAAATACTATAGAATCTTTTCAAAAACCCTAAAATATTTCAAATCATTTAAAATTTTTTGAAATCCTTTAAAATTATTTAAAGCACTATAAATTTCTTGTAATTATTAAAAATACCATAAAGCCTTTAAAATTCTTTAAAGCCGATTCAAATGATTGAAATCTTTTTAAATAACCTAAAAGCATATATAGGTCCTATAAAGTAATTCCATATCTTCCGAATTACTAGGAAATTCTTTAAGTCTCAATGAAAATTGATTTATAGCCTTTAAAATTATTCAAATCCTTCGAAAGGCACTTAAATATTTCGCTATCTACTTAAAATTTCTTGGAATCTTTCCAAATACCCTGAAATATTTCAAAATAATTGAAGAAAATTCAGAATTAGGTATAGTGACTATGTGGCAGTCTTGATTATTTTTTATTTCTACTTCTTCACGAGATTCCTTGACTTTTACCATTATTTCTTCTAAATCGCTGAAGCTACCATCCGTGGGATTATGCCTGAACGCCTCTAAGGCCGTATCCTTTCTAGTCAAAGGATCGATAGGCCGTGCTTTCGCAGTCTCTATGCATACTGAACATCGAGATCAAGCCAGCTTTTGCCCTGATTTTCTCAGACCAAAAAAATTCCATGTCTTTCCCCTGATTTTTAGATTTTTTCTGACCTGCGACAACCCTGTTTTATTCATTTAAAAAAAATGGTTAAAAAATTTCAATACTTTCGTTTGATTATACCTACATTGTTTTTGTAAAAAGAGAAAGCTATCTAACGTCCTTTGTTGCTTTGGAACTCCTTAAAATATTAGGTTTCGCAGAAATCAAGAAGGTGGATTCATAGAGATATAGTATTTGACCAGCAGAGCAATGAGCTAGACGTCAGTCGTGATCTGTAAAATATAATAATATAGTTTTATATATATATATATATATATATATATAAGGATCAGTTATAACATAAACAACATAGTATAGCCACAGGTTGTTAAAAATATACATCAAATACTTGTATTTATGCATATTATATACATCAAATGCTTTGTAGGAAATTTACTTACTGCGATCTGAGATAAAATCTTCTCGTCACTTTTGTAAAAAAAACACGAAACAATATTATTAAGAAAATTGACCGACCTAACAGAACTCCACTATATTTCAATGCAACTGAAAAAAATTGCGTTGAAATATAGATTCACGCATTTTAATATATTGTTTCCTGTTCATGATTCTAAAATTTAAAAAACAAAACAATTTGAAAAATATATACAGATAATGGGGGGGGTAGATAAATTTCAACATATTATATTCATCAGAAATAAATAAAAATCAATAACAATACAGATCAACATAGTGACGTGAGTACTATACAATTTTTGAGGTCCACCAATCAAAAGGTGGACCATCATTTGAAGAAGTTATTGTCTTCATATATATCGTTACTACAGAGTTATAATTGAATTCGTAGTAGTTTTTGGTACCAACAGAAATAAAAATTTTATTAGCTAGATCACTCTATTGTCAATAAAGCAATCAAGTGAACAAATAAATTAGAATCTATTTTCTATTTTTCTTTATCTAATTTATCTAATTTTATCGGAAAAATTATCAGTCGCATGTAGCAGGTAACATATCTTTTACGCACATGAAATATTTTACTCTGGGCCTTCAAATCAGAAATAAATATTCATATAATATAAAAAAATCTCACATTCTATTCTGAACAACATACTAACACACATAAAATCCTAAACTGAAATCAAATCACATTTTTAATCATATAAATAAGTGCTAGATACTTTATGACTCAATATAAAGACTGTTTAAGTAGAAGAAAGATATATTGCAGAATTTCGGTATTAGAAAAATGCTATCGCATAAATCGAAAATTTTGGCAAAAACCTATTTTTAAATTCATCGCGTTAAATTTCCTCTGAGACTAGAGTTTCATTCTCTTAAATTATATTCTTTTTCCAAAAGATTGTTCATGCAATTTTTTGAACGCTAAACCCCTGGCCTAAAATGGATCATATTGGCAAATTATTTGACGGGGTACTGTTATCATTTACATTAGAAATTCCACAGTATCCAAAAGAAAAAACCTATCATCTATTCTAACATAAGATTCACTCAGATTTTGTCACTATGTGATCTGAAGTAAATTACAACCTGTTTCCGTGGCGGTTCGGATCTTTCGTCCCCGACATGATGGAAACAAGAGGAACTGAAAATCGACTCACCAATCTGGATGTTCCTGCAGATCTGCTTTCGTTGTGGAACCTGAAAATATTCGAAATGAACTTAGCCAAATTGTACATTTTATAGAAATAAATTCTTCTTGAAAAGTTTTAATCATGAAAGAATTAACTAAATTGTTCATAATGTCCTATGGTAGCCTGTTTCAGAAGCGGCGGAGCCTTTTTTCTACAAGGCCAGGGGCATAGACTTTTATTATTGAACGATGCAGTTTGAGAATATTATAATAATATTATACTATGTAAAAATTGAACATGAATAACAAAGAATAAATAAACAATAAATAAAAAATACAGGTATAAAATTCATATCGAAAAAGATTTCAGATAGATTCCAAAGATTGCACAACGATTCAATGATTTCCTAATGACTTCACAAAGATTTCAAATATTCCGCAAAGATTTTTGTAGAATTCGTACAGAGTTTAAAAAAGATTTCACAAAGATTTAAATTATTTCCAATACTTTCAAAGATTTTATAAATCTTTCAAATATTTTAGATAGATTTCAAAGATTGAACAAATATTTCAAATATTTCGCAAAGATTTTTAGAGAATTGGCAAAGATTTTCAAAAAATTGCAATGATTTCCTGAAGATTTCACAATTATTTCAAACATTTCGCAAGCATTTCAAAAAGAATTCAAAGATTTTCCAAAGGGTTCTTTATTTTACCAAGATTTCAGATAGATATCAAAGATTGAAGAAACATTTTAATGATTTCACGAAGATTTAAAAAATTTCGGATATATTTAAAAGACTTCACTATGACTTCAATAAGTTCTCAAATATTTCACAAACATTAACGAATGTTTTTAAAATATTTTTCATATTTCACAAAGATTTTTAAAGAATTCTTAAAGATTAAAAAAGAATTAAAAAGATTTCAATGATTCCCGAAAGATTTCATAAATATCCCAATAACTTCCCAAATATTGCCAAATATTTCACATATTTTGAAAATGTTTCCAAATGTTTGACAAAATTGCAATGATTTTCCAAAGATTTCATTAAGGTTTCAAAAATGTTGTCAAGCTTTCGGATAGATTAAAAATATTTCACAAATAAGTTTATTATTTTACAAGACTCTTATTAATTCAAAAAGACTTTGAGATAAATAAAAAATTTTGAATAAAATTTCAAATAATTTTTAAAATTTTTAGATAAATTTCAAAAGATTACACAAAGATTTCAATGATTTCCTAAGTATTTCAACTATATGACAAACATTTTAGGTAGATTACAAAGAGATAAGGATTTAAATGACTTCCTAAACATTTAAAAAAGATTTAAATAATTTTATAGATATTACTTCGATGTATTTAATCATTCGATTTCAGAGGGGGGCAAATCAATACTTTGTCCTTCCTCTAGCCTGCTTTATTTTCTGTTAGGTATATTGATTCAAATCATCATTTAAAAATAAGAATGACCGCAAGAACTAAAAATGAAAACTAAGTAAAAACTAAACACAAAAGATTAAATAATTGATATATAAGTATCATGAAAGTAAAAAATAGATTTTTAATTTATCGAAAGTCTGGAAACCAAATTTCAGTTTTCATAATCCTCAGACTAGAATCGCACTAAAAATGAGCGTGTTCCTAATCGTAGATTTAGAAATTTTAAAAAACCACAGCTACCAAGGGATACTTAAGAAAATACAAAAATAGCTTTACTAAAATGGTAAATTTATGCTTATTCGTAACAAATATTCTTGAAAACAATATTACCTAATCAAAATAATTTCGAAATTTAAAGCGGACAACGAATTTAGGAAATTGTTCATATTTAACTCCTATTTTGAAATATACAATTTGAAATAATTATTTAATAAAAGAAAAGTACTTGTAATTCTTGGTAATATATGGCTAGAACCAAAAATGGGGATTTTTCACAATTGACCTTTTGCTAACTTCAACAAACTATTCTTTTCTATGTGGCCTACAGAGTTTAGAAAAAACTTTAATTCGAAGATCGTAATTAATTAAAAATTCGATTTTATAATTTTTATACAAATTAGCAAACTTACATCCAGATTCTGAAGACACTGCACAGCTGCAAAGGCTCCTGAGTTTTCTTTCCTGGTTCCATCTAATTGAGTTGATTTGATTCATCCACCATCAGGGTTCCAGCCATGTCACTTTTTTCCACCCGTTTAACATTGATCACTGTCTGAAAAAGAAAAACGTATTTACTATAATGTTTGGATTTAATAATAACATTCATAACATGATTATAAGGTTACAAATTTTAAAACAACGATTAAATATCCTTACCCGAGAAAACTACTGGCTTCTATTCTCTTCAACAAATTTTTAATTAGAGGATTGATAGAACGTGACTCATTGGATAATGCCTTCTACACTAATTATTTAAAATTTATGTGACTACATTACACTTTCTCAAATTAGAATGCGTTTATTACTTTACTTATCGTGCATTTAACATTTTTAATATGTATTTTTATTCAAAAAAACTGAATAACCAATCAATTTTATAATAAGTTTGTTACTTATAACTGTATTATACAAAGTAGTTTTTAAATATTCCCGTTACTAACAGTCACCCGGTCACCAGACAGTTTTTAAAGATTTTTTAAATGAAAGAGTTGGATTTTCTAATTTTAATTTTTTTATAAATGAACACCCCAAAGAGTAAATTCTCAAAATAAAAATTAAATCTGTCCAAAAGTTACTATAAAGGAAATAATATATTTTCTCAGGGAATTAGACCTTTAACAGGTTAGTTCATAAAGAAATATTTCTTATCGTAATACCCTTTCTATTTTATTAAAATATTTTGTCGATAAAAAGTAGGTCAGTAATTTTAACCTAAGTAACTTCATTTTTTTCGTTAATTATTTTGTCTCTCGGGTACGCAATTATTTTCATGGATGTGAATGAAATTAGTCATAAAAAGAAATTTTATTATAATATTTCGATCAGTTTTTAATTTAATATTCTTGAATTTATTTTATTATACTGCAAACAATTGTTTAAATAAGTCTTAACATATATTTTAAGCATCTATGACTAATCATACAAATTATTATACTTTCCTTTACATATTTTTCACAAGCATTGAAATACAAATTTTATTATTTAACACAAAAAGAATAAATTTTTAATGAAGTACCCTTCTTCATTTTGCAAATTACTTTTTTTATCATAATTAGGGTTAGGACTATTGGAAAAAAGTTAGATACGAAACACATTTTCCAAAAAAAGTTTCTAAGCTTGGTTTCACCCATTAATGAAAAATAATCACATACTTTCGAAGTGATCTTGACAATTCCAGTTTTTTTCTTAAGTATCTCTAGATTTTTCCAGGTAAGTATTAATTTTCGCATTTTTGTGAGCAATCATGATAATATATCTCTTCAAAGTATTAAATACTGCATGAAAAATCCTTTTATCTATTCATCTGCGTTAATGTCTATATAATTGTAATTAAATAAATTTGTTAAAAAAATCGGAAAATATAAAAAATAGGATTATACAATATTTACGCGAGTTAATTATAAATCATGTTTTTTTTACTCCTCAAAAATATCTAACTGAGTAGAAATGGTGATTTTTGTAAATAAAATTAAATGACGATATTCCTTTATTTATGAAAGCAATTTTATGTTACAAGCTTTTAGGAACTTTATGATTATATGATATTAGGTTGGTGCAAATTGATACCTGTTGTAATTTTTTTTATTGCTCCGCCCCCCCAATTTGTGTGTTGGAAAAAAATTTAGTACTGGCTATTAAAATTTTAAGAATTAAGGTTTAGTACTTGTTCAGAAATTCTCAAGAACTAATTTCCAAGCAATACATTTTAATTTTGCCCCTCCCCCTCCACCTCTTCGCATTGTGCACGTGAGATGCCTTTAAAATGCAAAATAGCAGTTTTATCTAAAATTCATTCTAAAGGCAGTATCTTCTCAAATATGAATTTTTTTATTTGATAAGTGATAAGCTTCCAAGTATTTTAAACTAATTTTAGATTTTTAAAATTTATTATTTTATTCAATTCCAAACTCAGTTATAAGTGTTAAAAGTGATATTATTTGCGAAATACAGTTTTCTTATTATATATTCACTTTTTTATCTCACAATAAAAACGAACTGATAAAATAACCATCCATAAAGAAACCGAAAAAAACGGTTAAAAACATTATTATTATTTAAACAGTTAAAGCCTCTGCGGTTTAAACCTGTTAACTAACACTTTTTACAAAATTAATTTTTTTGTATGTTTCGAAACATTTTTTATATGCACTTAATATCCCGCAAACAAAACGGCAAAATGAACTTTCGTTTTTTAAATAGATTTTCGAAAATCGCGCTTTAGTTCTGAGGTAAGAAAATACTGAATAATAAGCGACATAGTGTAAAATATTAGAAAAAACTAAAATTGTTTTCATCTTCCCTATGAGAAGGCGCAAGTGATAAAAATTGTTCAATGTTTGTATAACTACAAACTACCTTTCACAAATATCTATCTTTAACAATCATTAACTATCTTTTCAAGATTTAGATAAGGAACAAATTTTTTTAACAAATTATAATCAATATTCGCTGTGTCATTAATTCCAGAAAATAATAACTCTATTACAATTTACGGGGAAACAAATTTTTCGCAAATATCTAAATTATTTAAATAATTTCCAAATATAATAACAATATTTAGCATTCAAACATGGTATAATTTATTTCAAAAAATTCAATTTAATTATAATAATTTATTTCAAAATATCCTTCTTTCCAAATTGATAAAAATCTTAAAAATGTGAAATGTCCCTCTGCCAATTCAACAATAGTTTAAATACGTTCAAATACCAAAATTTCTTTCATTTCATTTAGAATTATAATTGTGAAATTTAAATCTTTTTTATACATAAATTGTTTTAATTTTGAAACGTTTTCAAATATTAATTACTATTTATACAAATAAAAATTCAACTTTTTAACATATGTACATATTAAAAGAAATTTAAGGAAACAATTAAGACTGTAACTTTCAAAGTCTAAATTTAGCACTTTGCAAACTTAACGATTTATTAACGGCTTTATTCTCGAACAATTCACGTTAAAATTATTTAATTTTGAATATTTGATTCATAATATTGCTCATTCTGAATGAATAGTCAAATATTGACAAATATGCGAAAAATATTCGTTTTGAAATAAAAATTTTTAATTTGAATGTGTAAAAATGGAATATTTAAGATTATAACAATACTTAAATAGAATTTAAAATTAAATAAAAGAGTTTGAGTATGAATATTCTATTTGATATTAACTACTAAGGCTTTCGAATTAAAGCAGTCCAATTTTTATCTTTAAGATCTGAAAATTGTTAATTGTAAATTTTTAACATTTGAACTACAGTTCAGTTTTAATAATCAATATTTAATTTATATTTACAGCTGATTAATTAAAAATGTTTTTTATCTAAAATTTATAGATTCAAACGCTTTTAACTGTTAATTGATGAAGTCTTCAAAACAGTATTTTAAAATTCTTATAATTGAAAATTTACGCTTAAAAGTGGAGACCTAAAATGGAAAATTTTTAAAGTAAAATATTTCAGCCTCATGCATTTAAACTGATTGATTTTATAATTTAAAAATTAAAGTTAACCTTTAAAAAAAGTTTAAATTGATTTTTTTATAAATTTCATTATATCATGTGATATAAATTTTGTGATGTTTCAAGTAATTAGATAGAAATTTATCTTCTAAAATGTGTGAAATTCACAGTAAACAAATAAATTCACTGTAATTTCTCGGGCTTAAAAAATTCCTGTTTTCCCGCTCGAGTAGCATCTCATGATTTTGATCCGATAAATATAAAGAAAGCGATTTCCAAGTTATTATATAAAATATTAATCTTACATCCAGATTCTGAAGGCAAAATAAGCAAGGCAGCGAAGCGTGGATTTCTGAAGTTTCCTCTCTTGTGCCCAAGCTCTTGAATGCTTTCTTATCATTAGAAAATTATCACTATCAGAAAAAGAAATTAACATATATAGTATATACAATATAAGGATTTACTTTAATATACAAAAAATCGGTCGCTTATGAAGTATATTTTAATTAGATTTTTATTAGGGTCACAAGAAAAAAAAAACTTAACTTTTTCGTTGAAAATAATTTTTTGTTTGTTGGTTGAAGATTGATCTTTTTAGTTCAAAATTCAATTCCTTTTTTAAAATTCGCCTTCTGTGGTAGAATATTTATCTTTTCGGTGAAAAATTTATCCTTTTAATTGATAATTTATTTTATTTTTTTATTATTTAACTATTTTGTTGAAACTTTGGTTTTTTATAGACACAAATTCATATTTGAAACTGTAAATATAACTATTCTATTTTTCGTTAAAAATATATATTTTTTAGTTACAAATAAATGCATTTTTTTAACAATGGGAATACTATACGCGAACCACCGAGAGCGGGAAATATTGAGTAGCAATGAATTTGAAATGTTTACTTTGGAACATTTTATTAAATTTTAAATAATTCGATGTTGCATACCTAGTTCTTGCATGGTTTTATTTTTACGATTTTTTTTCTCCACATTAATTTGGGAAGGGACTTTGTAAATTCAAAAAAGATTCAGTCGATTTTTAAAAATTAATTATTAGTTTTTCAGTTTTAAGATTTAAAATATGTCATTTTTTAATTTTAAGTGCTATATATGCAATGTAGTACAATTCTTCAACCATTCAAATTTTAAAACATTCAATCCAAAACGTTCTAAAATTGGATACAGTCGAGTTTTAATTTGTAAAATATAATAGAAAATTCGTATGTTGAAAATTAAACAGTTGAATGTTGTAAAAAATTTGTCGGTTACAAATTCGTCTCTGGAAAATGTAACTGTTTAATTTTTAACACTTTAATTTTCAACCGAAAAGATTTCTTTTCTACCAAACTAGTTGGATTGCCAACTAAAAAGAATACATTAAAAAAAATAAAATAGTACAAATTTCAGTTAAAAAATTAATTTTCAACAAAAAAAGAAAACGAATCTTCAACCAATATTATGAATTTTAAACCAAACAGCTAGTTGAATTTTATACTGCAAAATATACATTAAAAAAAAATTATTTTCAAGAACGAAAGAAAACAAACGATTTTTCAACCAGAGATGAATTTTCAACTAATAACATACAAAAATGTTTAATTTACAGTTTTGAAATTTTAAAAAATGAGGAAGTCATACAACTTTTATAATATTTAAATAATTCTAATTTTTGTATGTAATACAATAAATGGGTTTAAGACTCTTCGAATAAACTGCATGCTAGGAACAGCAAAGACTTTGTGCTGCGAAAATTTGTCGATTATTATTATTCCTAATTTTAGTTGAAAATTCATTTCTTTGGTACAATACTGATCTATTTTGTGAAAAATTCACTTTTTTGTAGAAAATTAATCTTATTGGTTGAAAATTTATCTTTTTGGTAATAAATTCATTTATTTCTTCAAAAAATTCAACTATTTCGTTCAACATTATTTTTTTAATGAAGATTTACCATTTTAATTGAAAATTAATTTCTTTGTTTAAAAATTTAACTATTTTCTTTAAAAGTAGAATATTAATCTTATTGGTAAAAAATCAATCTTTTTGTTTGAAAAATTATTTTTTTGTTAAAATTTAACTATATTGTTGAAAATTTGTTTTCTTATAACTAAAACTAATTTTTTAAATTGTAAATATAACTAATTCATTTTGTGTTGAAAAAATGATCTTTTTTAGTTGAAAATTCGTCGTTTTTGGAAAAAGTTAATTTGCTTGCATAAAAAATCATTTTTTGTTGATGTTAAAGATTCCTAATTTTTGTTTAAAACTCTTCCGACTTTTTTGTAATTGGTATTTTTCCAGCAGCCCTCTTTTTAAATAACCACGTTTAAATTGTATTGTAGTATCTATAGGAGAAATTAGAGGTTAAAGGGGGTAAAAATTGAGATATGTCCTGATTTTCCGATCTCGTTATTACACTATAAAATGCAATATATAGATACAATTTTTTTAGAGTTCTTTCCTAATTTCCTAAATAAAGTCTGCACTGTATTATTATAAAAGTATAATGCATTCCTGCTACACATTGTAAGATATATTAATTCGAAGAAGCTAATAACTTCATTGTTTATTAGAGGTATATTCTCTAATCATTCGCGTATTTTGAAAACTGAAAGAGTGTTTAAAATATTAAGTTTCATTGAAATAACTATAGGCAAATCAACGACTTATAACGACAAACATTTGTAAATAGGTTCCAGCTCCAGCTCAGTGGTTTTCCAACACATATTTTAGAACTACTCTAAATTTGCAAAGGCTGATAATCGAATAAAATTACCAAAAATAAATCTTCATATTTTCCAATCTAATCTAGAAACGCAATTTTGTTCTGTTCTAACCTAATTTGTCGTTTTACGCGAAACGTTCTAAACGACTTATTCATCATCAAAATGAACATGCCTTGAGTATATTAACGTTCGAAATTCAACAAAAACCTACCTGAGCTTTCATATTTCCTTCAACTTATCAAAAATATTGAGATATCAGGCAGCTTGAGGCAGCTACCCAATCCCAACTCTTGTACAAGTGCATACAGGAAAATGCAAGTTACAAGAATTTACCCATGAGCACTCGCGGTAACGAACTTTTTCAAATGATAAAAGTTCTAAAGTTCACGAATCAATTCAGAAGGATAAGTTTTTATTTAATCTACACGCGAATTATTTCCGAAAATTTTCAATTATATCTGATATACTTAAAGATATGAAGAACAAAACCTTTTATGGAAACAATTTATTAAAACTGTTATAAAATGTTTACCGGAACTTGAATTCCGTCGACCATTCTGGCAATGCACATGCGCCGAGTCAACTCAGAATTCGTATAACTGCTTGAAACCGTTTTCGTGAGCGCAGTCGCTTATTTTTCTGTTGGAGAAATTCATGCCAATTTTCTTTAAAACTATTTATCATTTACGTAGATTTCTTGTCTCAGAGTTCGTGAGAGTTTGCTACATGGAAAATATGATACAAGTAGTGTTTTTTAATGATAAAGTCAGCTGAGATTTTATGTCACACTTCGTCAGTGAATGTTTTGAAAATGAATTTGTTCAGAGGAATACGATTTAATTAATTATTCAGAACTGGTTTTTACGCTATCATGAGTTATTAGTGCGAACTTTTTCTTCTCAGTTTCTTTATTTAATTCCAAAAAAAGTTAGGTTAGAATCCGAAAATATTAGTTTTTTCGATAGGTATTATTGCGAACGAAAACTTTTGAGCGATAAGATCCAAGCTGATCTTTTGTTTTAATTATATTGTTTCTGAACTTTGTTCCTCTATTATTAAGAAATTATAACAACTTTCTCCATTTTATACAGCCTGAAAATAGTCTCGTTTTCGATATAAAAATAAGAAAGTTTGCCGCGGATTGAGCTGTCATCGACAAAATGGTATAGTATATGTTATTTTAATTAATGATTAGATGCGTTAAAATTGTATCAGAATTTCCAAATCTCTAAAAAATATATCCATATTTTTAAAATGAGTACGTTCCTTATGCTTCCGTATGCCTAAATTTCAAATCAGTACCTTATACAAAATTTCACCGAATTTTATTAGATTAAATATTGTAACATTTCTGTTTTTCTTATGGAATACATTGTTGGAGTTATTCAGATAAAAATACTTTTTTTCTTTTTCTGTATTTTTAATTTATTTATATAAGGTCATTATATTAATTTTTGTTTTAAAATAAACATCGTTTATATATAATAATGATCTAAGGCTGGAAAAACGAGAATATTTTAATAAATATTTTTATTTTTTAGTAAGAGTTCAGTGCGGCGGGATAACAAATAAAAGGCTTATCGGAGGGAAAGAACCTGAGGAATATTTTATATGCTAAATTATTAGGAATAAATACAGAATCTCATGGATTAAATAAGTATGTTTATCATTGTTTTTCATCAATAATCATAAGATATTTTGTTTAAAAATTAACTTCTTTAAAAATGCAATATCTTTTGTTGAAAATTTAACTGTTTTGCAAAAGATTCATATTTTCGACTCAAAACTGCGTTAATCTGGTAGAAAATTCCACTATTTGGTAAAAAGTTGAAATAATTTGTTGAGAATTCATTTTTGTTATGGTTGAAAAATAATTTTTTCAACTGAAAATTTAACAGAATTTACAACAGACAAAAAATTTAAAAGAATTCTTTTTGTTGAAAATTTATATATTTTGTTGAAAACGAATCTTTTTTTGGCAGAAAATTAATCCTCTTGGTTTACAAATGATTTTTTTGGTTGAAAATTAATTGGGTTTAGTTCAGGATGTCAGTCTTTTTTTGAAATACTGTTTTTGATTTAAAATTGAAATTTATCTTGTTAGGCTTAAAATTAATTTTTGTATTAAAAATCTAATTTTTAAATTGAAAATTCAACTGATTGGTTTAAATTTTGGCAGTGTCTACTAATCACGAAATTTCGTGATTAATAGCCAGTTCACCGATCTGATCTATTTATCACGAAATTTCGTGATTAATAGCCAATTCAACTATCTGGGCTATTTATCACGAAATTTCGTGATTAATA
>JAAAKG020136102.1:0-13310 GCA_010014905.2 Druon quercuslanigerum | reverse complement strand
ATCTCCGGAGAGTCGTGGGACCGGTACCTCCAGAGAAAAAGGTTCTCTAAGTACTTTAGGCTGTTGCTCTTGGTGGTCTGGAACCCACCTTAAAATGTAGGTCCCCCTTCCACCACCAAAAAGGGTGTGGGAGGTGTGTCAAGGAATAGGAAGAAGATGAAAGAAAAAATGTAAACCCTTAGGGGACACATTAGAAGCTTCCACTAACTACAAACAGAAAATTTAAAGAATATTTCAAATATCTCTTTTAGTTTAGACATTATTTTATTATTGAATTAAAACAATAATACAGATACAAATTTAAAATATCCAAATTCATTTATTTATTTAAAAGAGACACATTTTCAAACAACAGAAATTTTGCAAACATGAATGGAAAAACTGATCACCTAAAATGTTGAAAATATTGGTCTTTAAACAAACATGATGTAATCAAGTTTTGAGTTAAAAAATTAGTTTTTAACAAAATACATGAATTTTTAAACAAATAGTTTAAGTAAAGTAAAGTTTTAGTAAATTTATAACTGGAAATATAAATGTTAAATGGGATGCGTAGTTTTGTTTTTAATAGTGAAAAATAAACTTAAAAATGAGGAAATTAAATTTTTGGACAAACAACACAAGTTATAAAAAAATGATTAGATAAAAGTTAATTTTTTAAAAAAGAGTAAAAAATAGCGTAAAAAATAATAAAAAGGATCTGCATATTTTCTTCTAATGATATTTAAAGAAGACGAGCACATTTGCTTATAATCGTAAAAAATAAGATTAAAAATTTAAGAAAATTAAATTTTTGGAAAAACGACATGAAACAAAAGAGAAATGAAAAGGCACAAATTATTCCAACAGAAATGAGCTACAAATTTTTTATAAATATTCTTATAAAAACATAATAATAATAAAAAAATTAACATTTTCTTTGAGTTAAAAAAGTTTGATGTCTGATTTGTATCAAAGTATCTCAACGGATTCACCAGAATAAAAAAAATTGTTAAAAAAATATATTTACTCTTGTTATAAATAAATAATAATATTTATCTTTGTTATAAATAACCTAATGTAGCAAATAGAACATTCTTATGTTTTTTTGCAGAAAAAATTTCTGTCTGAGCTCATATGTATAATAATAGTTCATTGGACTTATTTTACTAAAAAATATTTTTAAGATTTAAAATTTTCTCCTGGCGATAAATAATTCATGTTGCGTATATTACAAATCCTTCTTATTTATCTCCTTTCTGCGGAGAGAAAAGACCCGACCTGTTTGTTATTCTTTCTGAGAAGATTATAGGTGCTTTTGGGCTTGCACCACTCCCGCTTTAACGATAACATACGCAATTTTTAACAAATTAAAACCTGTACCATCCCCTACGAGGTATTGATCGTGCATCTAGACTGGTAAACCAGGTATTGGGTATTATGCATCCTCCCCTCCGAAAATAACCCACCTGACTAAAAAGAGGCCTACTAAATAAATATTTTTGTGGGTAGATGTAGGGTAATTTTGAAACAAGTGTTGAGTCGAGAGGCTCTGGAGATTTAGAGAATTTGCAAAGGTTTCAGAGAATTCTCGACACATTAGAAAATTTTACGAGAAAAATAGGTAATATTTATGGAAAACTATAATTTAAGTGAATAAAAAGAAATTTTTTAAGGTGCTTAAATAATTTTTCAGGTAATATTTAAAATTTTATAGGATTTTTTAAATTAAAAGATTTTCCGCAAAATATTTTTAGGGCCGGAAGTGCACATATCTGCATTTTACCAGAAAGCCTCCTGTTTTTTATTTGCATTTTTTCCTTGTTTATTGTTTATTTTTAGGATATTGTTATTAAACTTTATTTTTATTTTCGGTAATGGAACGGGGGCACTTTCAGTGAGCGGATACAATAGGTTTTTGAGAAATTGGAATTTTTCGTAAAATTAATGAACATTAGGCCCTCTCCTGAGGTACTTCCAGCAAACCGAACGTAGCACTTATAGCATAGACGTCGGGGGACATCCACAGATAAAACAGAGATATTATCGAGTGTCCGAAGGTGTTGAAAAATATGCAAGATGAGGTGACCCGAATGTTCAGCGAAGGCATCGTTGAACCATCGAAACGCGGATAAATAGATTTTGCATGGACTACCTTAGGCTCAACAAGGTCGCCAAAAAGAATGCGTACCACTTGCAAAAGATGTACATGATCCTTGAGCAACTTGGCGCTGCAAAGTACATAACAACTTTGGATTTAAAGTGAGTAAGGATTACACAGCGTTTACAGTCCCTAAATGGGGCTCTTTTAGTTCGCAAGAATGCCTTTTGGACCGTAAGGGGCTCGAGAGATAGACCGCCTGACGACCAACCCAAAGAAATGCGAAGTCGGGTAACTGACCATGCGTTATCTTTGGTTCCTCTTTAACCAGAAGGGTTTACAGGTCGATCCGGATAAAGTCGAAATCCTTTTCTCATACCCAGCCCCAAGAACAATTAAGAAACTAAGACGGTTCTTGGGAATGGCATCATGGTACCGTCATTTTACACCCGACATTACGACTGACGCGGAACCATTCAAGAAACTGCTTAGGAGGAACGTTCCATGGGAATAGAGTACCGAACAGGAAAGCGCGTTCGCTAAGTTGAAAAAACAAATTGCGACGGCACCGATTTTGACTTACACAGACTTCGATGTCCGATTCGTGCTCCAGACCGGCGCGAGCGACTTTAGCCTTGGATCAGTCTTGACGCAGGCTCAAGACGGCGTTGAGAAGGTGATAGCCTTCGCGCATAGGACGATGTCGGACGCAAAAAGGAAATACTTGGGTACGGAAAAAGAATGTTTAGCTGTGATCTGGTCGGCTAGGAAATTCCGGCACTATCTAGAAGAGTATCACTTAAAAGTGATTACGGATCACAGCTCTTTGCGATGGACACTTGACATCCTCGAGTACGATTTTGAGATCGTACACCGAAAAGGATGGAGCTGAAAACGTACAACAAGTTACGCCAAAGGGTCGAAGAACCAATCAAATTGCCCCCACTAGACCACTAGGAATGCAGACAAAGAATGCTCAAAATGAAAGAGCTCTAAGACCTAGTCTCCTCACATCAAGAGAATGCTTTCGATCGCGAAAAAGTAAATTATGCCAACAGGCGGGGTTACGTGATATTAACACCGGTATATAGGGTCATGCGCAAGGCCCAGGTCATATCCTTAGCACAAAAAGGGGTAACAAGAGGATTTGGGGTAAAAAGCAAGGACTATAGTTCGTCGTGCGTATTATAGGACCTTCGGTATACGAGTTAGGGACGGAAGACGGACAATTAGTAGAAAAATTCCCAGTAAAGCTTCTAGTCCTGTTACATTCTGAAAATTAAACGTTTTTTGATGTGAGACTAAAATACGGCGCAACCCTACCTTATCCCACGCGGAAGCTGCTAGTAACACCAATTATACACGCGCTGTTACCAAAGAGGGATAAGACCTCAGAGAATACCGATGCTTGATCATTGGGACTGTAACCACCGATACTACTATTCAAAAATAACCATAATTATAACTATCATCAATACGAGTGTATTTATAGTTTACGTAGTTTAAAAATATAACAAGTTAAATGCATAAAGTATGAATACACACGCATTATATAGTAAGTAAGAATCTTCAACTTTATACTTCAGTTAATTTTAATAAGAAAACCACTTAGTGGAAGACCTGATATATGTTCTAACACACTGTAACCAAAAGTGTCTGACTAGAGGTATCACGTATGGTTAAGTTAATGGTTTTACTCCTGCAAGGTAAAGAGTAGAGAGATGCGATTGCCGATGACCGCGGACAGGGGGAGACGTTAGTCATCATATCTCATAGCAAGGCCCGCGAGTATCAAATGGCCGGCAGTCTCAGTAGACGTAAATATTCGCCATCCAAGAAAATGGAAACCAGCATGTATTAACACAGTACGTAGAGCTGTATAAACCCGGATTCTTCTCTATAGAAGGGTCTTCAGTCTCATGCAATTTACTGTCCACTCTATCTACATGAACAAACAAGTTCGACAAAGTCGCGTACTTCAAAGTCAAATTGAAATCAGTTACCGTGTTGGAGTCTTTCAACAAGTCAAACGAATCTTTCTCAAGTAAAGTCCGGAGTGTTAACATTCGTGATAAGAACTCAGGTGTAAATTAAGCAGCTGTTTAGGGCCCTGTATCTCACTACAAATCGAAAATCGTGCCTGTGCATTTTATTGACTGAACAAATATCCGGTAGGGTTTCGTCGCTGCAACATCGCAACGCTCTTTCGCCTTTTTCTAAAAAAAAAGTATACGTAAGTTAATATTTTGAAACTATTTATCCCTTCTGTGATTTTATAATAAATTTATTGTTCACCTGACCATCCGTTTTATTTTTAAACACTGTAGCAGGGGTGTTAGTTAAAGTTTACCGGTTTCACTCATAGATGTATCTAGAGATATGTATACATTTCTATGATTTGGCATCTATGTCATTATCAATTTGAATCCTGGGTTGATTCAAAAACGGCCAAAATGAGCCCGAAGACATGGCAAAGATATCCTACAACATGACAACGCACCATCTTATACCGCTTAAGTGGTGAAGAACACATTAAAAGCATTGAATTGGAAAATATTATCGCACCCTCCGTACTCTCCAGACCTCGCCCCGTCCGACTATTACCTTTTCGTATCGATAGGACACTTACTAGCAGAGCAGCACTTCACCAATTTTGAAGAAGTCGAAAAATGGCTCGTCGAATGGGAACAATGTGAAAAATGTTTAAAATCCAATGGTCAATACTTTGGATAAAAATTTTTTTTAATTCCCTTGAGGATTGAGTGTTCCCTTTATTGAAAAAACCGGCTAACTAGCACTCTGGCCTCTCTCACCAAATTCCCATACGACCCTCATCTATTTGCTCGGGACTTGAGTCCCCTGTCGCTGTGGCTAGCATGAACCTTGTGTCCCCGAATGGGGTATTACCTAATGACGAAAACAAGCAATGATGTTGAGGTCCAGAAATTTGCCCTTTCTACAGCCGGATGCTTCAGCGGGTAATTGGGATGCTGCGCCAGCGAGCTTGGGACAGGACAAATAGCACTGGAAGGACTAACCCCCCGGAGACTCCACGAGCTAACTGGTCGGGGCAACCCGAACCCGATCCAGACGAAAGAGAGAACGCAGCCCTGTCTGTTCCATCGGCGGCGGAGGTTGCGGTCTGAACCGAGCCGAAGGTCCAAGAACTAGAAGGCCGACGAGACTCGAGTCCAGCAGGGACAGCTCGAAACAACCGGCGACACGGGCGACGGGCTTTCTTGGGCGCTAGAAGGCTCAGTATTCTACCAAAGCACGTGCGAGGGTGCGACCGCAGATAACTGTTGAGGCAGGAGGTAAGAGCAGCCGAAATCGCGGAAGCCGGACGCGACGGCGAGGAGGCTGAAAGGAGGCGGAAGGAATAGACCAGTCGCAAGGTTCGCAAAGAGGAGGACGGTAGGCTCCAATGGGAAGAGACGTATCGGTGGCAACTCGAGGGCTTTTGGCGAAGCCGCAGGTTGGAGAAAGAGGTGTTGTGGAGAACACCCAGACCCGCCAGGGACATGGGGACGTCCCCAACGAGGCCATTCATCCTGGTGGCTAATCCCAGGACAGCCAGCGGCCAGCGGTGCATCAAATGTGGAGGGCGAGTACACCGCTATGGCGAGTGCCCGATCCGGGGACGCTTCAAATGAAGGGCTCCAGGTTTTCTTCTGGTTAATTTGTTCTTTTTTTCTCTCCTCAGAATTCCTTCATTATTCTATATAGTACGTTTCTTTCGTTTTTTTATTAATCACCCGTTATCCCTTCTGGATACCAACACCTAATTTTTTTCCAAGTGTTGTAAATCAGAGAGGGTGTGGTCAGTGGGTGAACCACGAATAAAAGATAATACCTCTTAATTCTTCTCTCTTTATCCAATGAAACCTATAGTAAGTTTGGGGAATAACAGAAAGGGGCACTCGGGGAAAAAGTAGGATTAGCTAAGCAATGGAGATCCTTCCTTTCAGTTAGGTCGGATTTATTTGAGCTTGGGGACTCGCAGGAGTGGTCCCTAGAGTGTCTTATTATTCTTAATTTTTTTATTAGTTAATATTAATCCTAATAGCAATAATGTAATATATATAATATAATAATGTATAATATATATAATTAGTAGTAATTATAGTATTATATATAATAGACCTCTCTTCACCGAGAACGGAACCTCGGCTAGGCCCGGAGGACTTGCAATAAATTTTTCGTTATTAACCTGTAAAAAGGAAAAAAAAACTTTACAAGGTGTCGCCGAAGTTAGAACCGAGAATAATTAAAGTGACGCACGCGTGTCAAACGAAGCACTTTTAACCCAATTCCAATTATTTTGAACATAGGTTAAGTAAGTACTTATTGACGTATACTAGGAAACGCGAATTACACTAGAATTTAATTTATGGATAGTATTATACGAGTAGTCACGACATTCAAAACAATTAGATAATTAGACATTTACCGATTCTTAAATGACGGGGAGAGCACGGAATGAAATTTTAAATAGATTAAAGAAAAATTCGACCGTGTGTTTACCAAGTAGGAACAAACCTGTAGCGACGAATTTTAATAATGCAATCTAGTTATCTGATGAAAGCAGTGTACCCCGACATTTAAGACAAAGCCTGGTTTTTAACTTATCATTGGCGGACTGGGTTGCAGTCAAGCGCAAAATAGGGGATCTACAGCGAATCGTAGAACATATTGAAGAAGGGAAGTAGAACATCAATATTGCACTCGATGGATTCCTTGGTATCTCCTCATAATCGTCCCGTTCGACCATTTCTTGATGTAACTTGTTATTGTGACACGTGTTCTCTAATTTCTCTTTTCCTAAGTGCATTGATCTAGTTTATTGATACTAGTTTATTGAGTCTATTGATCTAGTCCAAAATCCATGTGGATATCATTGATAAGTTATCATTGGATAGATTTGTGACATTCATCACCTTCTGCAGTTTCCGGTACGAACCAACGAATTAATTTAGGTCATCAATGTATAGAAGATGGGCCATGCAGTGACCATCCTTATTATCATGTATTCTGAACCCATAAAACGTGCTATCTAATATTTTTCATAATGGGTTCAACGATAAACAGAACAATAGTGCACTAAAGCAGTCCCCTAGTAATAAGCTTGTGGGAATATGATTTACTCTTCAAGCAAAAATTCATGCCGCATGGATGAAAACGCTTGCTTTCAATATATTCCATGCGCAAATTCCTTTGAGCTTTATGAGCTTGAGACATAGCCACAGTATCTATAGCGATTATCATCATTTTTGTTAAGATTATTTTTGTTAAGATATTCGTTTTCAGGCAATATATACTTAATATACTGGAGCATAAAGCCTGTCATCAGATCTAAGTGTTCGACAATATTTTCCAAACATCTTGCTAACGCAAGATCCACGATCTTCATTTACTTGTACCAGAGGTTGTGCTCCATATCAGGGCTACTGCTAGGTCTTGCCTTCTCTAGTTGAAACTACGCAACATCTAAATTCCATCTTTTCGCTTTTGCTTAAACACCCGACCAACAAGTCATGTCTTCCAACTGAGGAAATTCGATGTTTTGCTGGTTGCATTTATTTATACTCAGTTCACGATAGAACCTTTTTTTATCTGTCTGAAAGGTAGTAAGAATATCAAGTCTTGGCGAATGGGCGTCTAATAAGCTCATCTAATATTGCTGTTGTTAATGTCTCGATGTACCCATTGCGGATGAATTTAGTAACATGGTTTATCAGCTGGTTCCATTCCCTTTTTTATATTGAGTCAATTAACCCAATTTGCACCTTACTTTGCTGACATCCATGTCTAACCTAATCTTCCATCGTGGATCTCGATCACTTCCGGGGCATATACTACATTTGTAGGCCTAGTTCTGCAGCCAGTTCACACATCTGCAAAATACATAAGAGTTTGCAGCTCTGTCGCAGTTTGCATTGAGTTCACATGCACAGGTGAAACCTTGCTGTTAAGGAGTTCTAGTAGTGTACGTAGATCATTTGTGATGTTCATTTTAGACAGGGAGTGCCTATTTGTTGGTTTTATATATCTTAACTCTGGTCAATAATAACCAAAATTACTTTCAAGGTGCCGCATTTTTTCTGGGATTGATTCCGATATTAATATTATCAGGGTTAATATCCGGTTGTGGCTCTACTTCATTTGATACTTAATGTTTGTTATCCCCAGCACCTTTGCCTTCGGCTTCAATCTGATCTTCGTTTTCCACAGCTTCCCTGCTGCTGTTTCACTTGCATTTTTATTTCAGCTATTTTATTAGCGGAAAGTAATCTGTTTACAGCTATTGAGAGTTTTTGTGGCTAGCTCTGAGTTTTTAATTAAGGAGATTAGATGATTTTCTCTCCTCAACTTGGCCCAATTTTCTCTGCTAAACAATAAAGGCGCATAGCATGTCTGTTCATATAGTACATTTATTTTAATTGTCTTGTTGGTTGCTGAACCTCTGCATTTGCATTTGTTTGTATAAGGCAATCTACATCTAGAGAATGTGGTAGTACTAAATCATCAACAGGCTGAGGAAAAACATAAACAGCCGGTGTTTGATTCTGTCGCGGCTTTATTTGACTGACGTTCATTGCCGTCGTTTTTCCATAACAAATCCGCCTGTTTTGTATTCTCCATTGTTTGCTCTTCTGAGATGTGTAGATTTGTTCTGATGTCCTTCACCTGATCGATGAGATCTCTCAGTGCTACTTTCTTTAAATTAAGATGCTTCGCAACAAATGTCATTCTCAAATTGTACCCTTTTTCGATTTTGGTTTCAAACTTCACACTTTCGCAATAGAAGCGCGCCAATTTCTCTTCGATTGTGGTATCCCACTTTTTTATGTTTTTATATGTTATGTTTATGTTTCACTCCTTACCGTTTGTTACAGATTTTCTTTCCGGTCAGCTATTTGATTAGTGAGATCTGCCTTGACCATCTCGAAGCTTACTATAATCACTGCCTGGCATCCTGTGTCTCTCATCTACGGCTCCAGGGTTGTTCCGAGGATCCTTGGAAAGCAACTAACGTTTCGAAATCTTATAAATACTTTTCATAATAATTTATAGGGTTTAACTTCCTTTTCAACCCCTTTTCTTTTTGTTCTCTGCCTATCGGGCATGGGAATACCTGACAATGGCATTACTACCGCCAACATAGCCGTCAAAGTCATGAGAGGAAAGCTCAAGCCCTACTCTGATACCAACCCGACAACACCTTTGATATGATTACGTGAGAAGTTGTATTCTCTAAAAGCTATAATCAAGGTTCTTCAAAGCAACCAATCCTGACGCAACAGAAACGTGTACGTTATCCACTTCTGCTTCTTCTATTCTAGAAGGTAAGAAAGAACCGGAAATTCAGGCAATGGACTTTGTACAACACTGTTCCTTAGAGTCCGTTCTCTCTCCTTGGAGAATCTAACATGACAGAGGGCAAAGTTAGAGATAAAGGATGTATTTATAAATACTTTCTTAGAGCTACAGGGTTGACGATCCAGATGAAGTGATCACAGAAGAGCAATCTTTTCCTTCTGACTCGCAATGGACTGAGTCTGATTCTCGAAAGCCGAAATTTGTTGTGTTAGCCCAAAATTGAAGCTTCCATACTACAATGGCAGTCGATTATGAAAACTCCAAGTTGGACTTTAAAGCATTGGTACACCCTGTTTAGCTTAAAAATAAGATCTGGATATTATGCCTGTTTTTCTTTTTCCTTTTCCGTGATATAACCATCGACTCTTAAGGAGAATTTCAAATTATCTTCGTCTTCAGAGTTTGGAAGACAATATCACGCTTTGCAGCCACATTGTGTCTCTCTATGTACTTGTAGCGTGCATGCTTTGAGCATCCAGTGAGAACATTTTCATGTGTTTCTGGTTCTTGTTTCAACGCTCGGAAGTTGGTATCGCCTACAAGTAGAATCATTATATTTTACTAATGTTAGCTTGGAATCACTCTATGAATTTAATCACAACGAGCAGCAAGTGCAGCTACATCAGACCTTATTAGCAGTACACGCATTTATCTGAAAATGTAGCTAGGGTTGAGGGTAACTTCAGAAAACCTTTCGAGTTGAATCGTATTTTAAAAGTAAGACCACACCTGGCATTCGACCGCTAAGTTAAAAAAAATTAAAATGCAACATTTTAATTTGAAATATATATATGGGGCAAAATTCCTCAAGTGTATCCACCTCAAAAATGAAAGTTGTCCAATCAGGCTAAAAATTAGCCTAATTATAGTCCTATTTAATAGTACTCCTCACACCAAAAGTTAAATAATTTTGATAATTATTTATCAAAGTGGAGGGAGTACATTTTTTGGGTTTTTTCAGCAAAGCCTTACTTTCAAACATTTGTAACTTTTTTTCCATTGCATTAAACATTTTTCCCAAGCTTTATGGTGGTTATAATGATTTTTGAAAAAAGTCAAAATTTCACCCTAATTTTTGAAAATGAAAAATAAATTTGACTTTTTTCAAATTTTGATACTTCTTTTTTCTTTAAAATAGTTTTAAAAGAAAGCTGAGATTTTTTCCTATAAGATTTTCAATTTTCAGGGTGGCAAATTATTTCGTTTTTGAGTAACGGAACGATACGTAAACAAGATGCCATGATAGGGCGATGGCGCGCGAGCTCCCCTAGTGCGCTTAGGCCGAGGATCTTTGTGTGAGGCTTTAGTGACAGTTTTTTAAGTTAAGTAATATTATATCGTAATATTATTTGTCGTTCCGTTCGATTTTTTGGCGATAGTTCCAACAGTTGTTTTCCTTGCAGGCCTCTTTTGCGGTTTCTGTTTTTTTGCTATTCAAGAAGATGTCGTATTGCTCAGAGAACGAGAAAGACTTGAGTTTAAGTTTTCCATCGTAAGTGGGAATGAAAGCGTGATACTGCAATCTACCTGGAATCGTGACAGCTTTGTCAAATCTGGCTTTCAGTAGCTCGGAGGCTAAGGCATAATTTTTTTTGCTGCTGAAAATATTTCGGTGTCCTTACAGTTACTCTTTGCCCACTGAAACAAAGCATGAAGAGTGAAAATGTGATGTTTCGGAGAACATTGTAAGCTTAAACGTGCTACTTGTATCTTTATATTCGCTCCTATACCATCACATACACTCTTACCATGAGATGTACCATGGAAGTGCCATTCAGCTTGGATACCAAAATCTTCTTCATGGGCTCGGAGATTAGCAAAGCTACTCTTATTTTCAAAATGTTGCCCTGCATCATCAGTGTATTGTAGCTTGGTCTTTATTCCAGTGGAATGATTGCGCTGCATTCTAAATTATGAAGGCGCAATTCTCAGCGAAATCGAAGCTAATCAAAAACTCCCCAAACAATAAATTTTCCTTTAGGTTTTTGAAAAAAAAGATTGTTCCTTTGAAATAAAGTGATACGTTCTTAATTTTAACAGCCTTTCACAGAAATCATCTATGAATAGATCAGTATCCATTACCAGAGTCTGAAGAGTACATCTGTCGGTCTATAACCAAATTTCAAATCTCACTACATTAATACAATGTTCGTCAAAAGCGTTTGTGATGTTATCTTTAAAGTTTGCAGTGCCTGGAGAGTTTTCACACTCTCCTAAATAAAAGGAGCTTGAAGAGTTATGACATACAATAGCATCTAGACAGTTGTGATAATTAATGAGCAATATGTAAGTATCCTCGGTTAAATGCTGAATATTTATTTCATTCAACATGAACTTTATATTCTCATGATGCACGCTAACGCACACATTATGAGTGCCACTGCTTCCTGCTAGAACACAATGACGAGGTCTGAGTTTTGTGAATGTTGACAAACTGATCTTCAGACCTACGTGTTCTGATGTAAATTGAGCATACAACTCGTTGATATTACACAGTAGTAACCTTTTCTGAACATGTGAACGAGTTTCATCATCATTCTTGATCGAAAAAAATCTTTCATCCCTGGCATCATTCGACTTATGTCATCGCGTTCATAAAAGTTTTTCACTAGAGTTTCAGTTTCAGGAGTCAATGCTCTTCCTCTTTTTGGATTCGAAAGCGTAAGAATTCCATGCTTTGAAACTAACTTTGTGATATATCTTGCTTTTCGCTCTGATGTATTGAACACCTGCATCAGTTTTCTACGTCCCCAAGATTTTGGCGCAAGTGAGAGAAGTTGAAATTTTTCTTGAAGATTTTTGGAGACATTGAATTTTTCGATGATTCGATCAAGTACTTCAACACCAGCTGTATGATATTCATTTTCACACTGCAGTTTGGTGTCTAAGACATCTAATTCTTTTGCGCTTTCATAAAGCTGATATTCATCATCCTCGGAAATCATTTCATGATCCTTAGTATATACCTTATCTCTATCAGAAGGATCTGAAATATCACCAGAGTTCAAGGGGAATATTCCCGCTGAGTTGATGAGTTGGTATCTACATGAACTGCTAATTTGAGCTCCTTCTGGTAGTGTAGGGGATTTTAAACGCAAGTCCTGGGAAACACCACGGAGTTTAAGGTTAGTTTCCTTATGCCTTACTTTTTGAAAAGGATTAATGCACCTATTTTTCCAAATTTTAATCGCTTTTTTTGGAAGCATCGTGCAAAAAGTACTTTTTTTGAAATTAAAAAAGAGGTTTTCAGATAAGACCGACCGAAGTCACGATTTTTCAGAAACACAATTAAAAGAATAATAGATAAGGGAGAAAAATAATGAGAAAACCAAGAATAAAATAAATTTACGAACAAACCTGCTCCGATAAGTTCGATTTCAGATAAAAGCTGCGAGTAAAATATGAATATTGTATTCTAGTTTCTTATTCAGTTAAAAATTATCATCTCTTGTGAGAATCGCAACTATCTAGTGGCAGACACCCATCTAGTGTCGGAAGTAAAAAATGCAAAATGCGCGGGTAAATTCAAAAGTTGGGTACACTTGAGAAATTTTGCCCCATATAAATCTAGGCCATAATTTTCAATGCTGTGAAAGAAAACGGTTTTCTCTTCCAATTAAGTATAAATTTTAAAATAGAAAGTTCCCACTTTTTATTTGAAATTTAAAAATATCAATTATAGCCCCGCCCACTGAATAAAAATTAAAAGAAAAATATGTCCTCTTGCAATTAAACAAAGTCGAAATTCTGTTCCTTTTAACTTCATAAAAATTTAAAAGTGCAACACTACCCTTTTCTAATTTAGAAAAAATATTTTAAATAAAAAGTCGCGCCCCCCCCCCCCCCCCAC
>JAAAKG020136101.1:0-13311 GCA_010014905.2 Druon quercuslanigerum | reverse complement strand
CTAATTTTATCTTTGCTTTCTCTAATTAATCGCTTGAGTATCCTCTTTTTGCGTCTGTAATCATTTATACGTCTATTCAATCATCATTCCACCATGCATCATCAGACATTCTTCCTACAACCGCGGTACAACGCACTTCGATCGCACATCTTTATTCCGTATAAGCGCTTGAAAAGTTACCTCACCTATACTTTCGATTATCTTATTTTGGAAATCTATTTGCACATCCGGTTTCTGTAGGTTCTCAATTTTTCATCGCGTTATTTTTATTTCTTAGTTCTCTTTTTTCTTCATCCCCGACCTAAATTAATTTTGGAGATCAGAAGGTAATGATGTTATTGCATTCAGAACACCTCATGATCCTCGTATCTTTAACTAGCTTTCTTGGTCTTTCATCCGCAACAACAAAGTCAATTATACTGTGGCTATTTCTATTAGACCAGGTGTACATGTCAAGCATTTTATGACTAAACCAACTTAATTGTAATAAACAAACCCTTTTCTAAGCATAAGTCAACTAATTTTATCTACGTTATAGTTTGTTCTTGGATCCTTAAAATTACCTAGTACTTTTTCTGTATCCTCATTTTGGATGCCCACGTATCCATTCATATCTCCTGGCAGAATTAGTCTTTCACCATCATCGCCAATATTTATTGTCTCATTAAAAGTGACCCAGAAGGCGTCTTTTATTTCTCTGGGACCACTATAAACTGGCGCGTAACATGCTATGATTGATAATCTTCTGATTCCTACTTTCATTCTAGCCTGCAACAATCTGGGAGACACGAAATCATGATTTCCGAGATGGTACTTCGCTCTTTCATTCAAAATGAGAGCTACTCCTTGCCTACGATGTGTTTCACTATCTGCTCCTGACCATATTTTAAATCCGCCTTTCAACAACCCGTTTTCTATGTCCCTACTTTCGCATCATTTTTCTTTGTTTCAGGTACACATAGAATGTGTAGTTTCCTTACGTGCAGAGTTTCTCGTATTTATTTTTACTTAAGATCATTCACCCCACTAGCATTCCATACACCCACTCTCCATTCGTCGCCTGAAACTTGACCTTTACATTTTTCTTGCGCATGCCTATTGTCAATTAAAGTTTCAGTCCTTTCCGAGGCTATTTTATTGTTTGTATTATTCATTATTATATTATACGCCAAACTACAACCTTTATGCATTAAGTTTATTTTGCGAGGCGAAATCATGGTCAAGTTAAGTATCAATTTTTCATATGGTGGAAACTGTAGTTTTAACGTTCGTTCCACCAAACTCCAATTAATAAGGAAGGAGTGGGAAGGGGGGGGGGTGTGACCGAGATAGTCGACTTGGGTTGATGTTTTATTCTGAGAAGATCACCAGTCTTCAGCAGCGTTGCGTTAGATGGGAGTCCATGTGATCCCATATTATAGTAGCCGGCCGTCCTCTATTTCTTTTAAGAAATAAACATAAAATATATTCCATTCCAGCGAGATTTTACAAGATTTGTAAACTTTATTAAACTAAACAAAACAAAACAAAAATTTACGAAATTTGCAGTTGAAAAATTCCTGAAGATAATCGTAATGAGGTACATAAGGAAAAGAATATGCCCACCCCCCTAACCCAAAACGAGCAGAAAAGTGTAATTTTCAATGACATATTGAATTTTTTTAAATGTCACTTAGAGTAAAATAAATTGCAATTTAATGTTCTAAAATAATCTTTTATAGTAAATGGTCGATAAAACTTATCTTTCGCTCGACTGTTAAATATTCTAGCTTGACACCATTTAATTTTCGCGTTTAGAACTTTGACAAAATTTAGAATGTTAACAATATGGTATTATAAATTATAGATATTGTTATACAACTATTGCTAAAGAATTACTTTTATCTCTTGTTGCTTTGTACAAATTGCATATGGTGTACTTTACCTTTCTTTGAATTCAAAATAGAATAATAATATAATGAGGTAATATAATTTGGTCTCTGAATGCATTAAAAGTAGGACAATTATTTTGCAAGATAAATTTTTAAAAATTATCGCACAAATTAAAGAGTTTATGGAATAAACTTTGAGATTAGGTTTTACTCGCGGTTCATCGTGGGCAACACAAGAATTTACAATTTCACAAGAATTTACTGCAAAAAGGAATGCCCTAATTTGAATGCATTTAGAGACTGAATTTCTACATTAATTTATCCATATAATTAAGAATTTGCACTAACCTCAGTATATTATTATTCTGCTTTTAATTAGAAGAAAGGAAAAGGACAACATTCAGAACGACTGATGTGTATGTCGGATTTTCTTCAAGTACTTAGGCTTCAATGTGCAAGCAGTACAATTTTCATTTTAAGTGACTAATGCGCGCTACGAAATTAAATTGAGTGAATTAATGTATTAATATTGTACAAAAATTCAGCCTAACACTTCAGGATACGCGAAAAGAGAGAGAAATTGTTTAAACATGATGAACTTCCCAAGATTCAAAAAGTGAGTCTGAGAAAGCTAATTATTATTGCAATGTAAAACTACAGCAATTTTGACATAATTTTGAATATCAGAGTTTTTCTGTGTTGTTAAGAGAAAATGAACTTAAATTTTATTTGAATAACCTAAAAAAGTCGATTATAATTCATAAAATATTTTAGTCAGACTCTCTGATATAGAATTAGAAATGCTCTAATTGTAATTACTGAGCATATTTTTATTTTTTCTAATAAAATTTGCGCACTATTTTGAACAAACAATTGTTTATAAAAGATACAGACAGAACTCAATACTTGTCAATAATTCAATTTAATTCTCATATAAACGAAGTTTTATTTAATGTTTGTAAGAAAATGTGCATCAATTATATGTTTAAAATTCCAACATGGTACTCTAAAAGTGTGTTTGATGATCCAATGTTATCTCTGCCAGAATATATTAGTCAACAACTAAACTCTTACTTTACATACACACACAAATACCTTTCTTTGTTTACAATCTTGAATTTGGGACATAAAAATTTATTTTTTAAATTAATTACTTTAAATTGTCCTTGATATTTTTTATTCGTAGAATATTATACACCAATGAAATTCAGTTACAAGAATAAAGGGCCTAGCCATCTCCATTCATTTTATTTACTAAAAGAATATTTACGACTAGCCTATATGGAAGTAGTTCATTCACTTGAAGACACATTTTAAGTACTCTTGGCAATGAACTTGGCTGTTTAAAAAAAGCGGGAAGACACGTACATGATTCATTAATGATGATTAGGTTTACTGTTTATTAGTCGTTTCAAGTGTCTTATCGTATCAGACAGCAATTTGATTATTTCATCAGCGTCATCGATTATGTTTCCAGTTGAAATTACTAAATAATCAATAAAACATACAAATTTATAAGATTTAAATTTAGAGTGTACATCACTAATTATGATGAAAAAGGAATGGAAGAAAAAAGTTACTGATCCATTCAAATTATCTCTAGTTATCTGGTTAAAGAAATATTACTTAAAACAGGTAATTTGAAAACATCGTTTTTTGAATTTGAATTATATTTTAATTAAAATTGTATAATATTTTTCAATATGATGAAATAATTTTATTGGAAGTATGATTGTTGATAGCCAGTCCCATGAGGCCCAGGACGACCCTGGTAATATGGAGAATGAGCCAGTTGTCAAGAAAACTTAGCATTTCGCTGTGATTGTGGAGTTATCGAATATTCGCTATTCTCTCCTTGAGTAAAAGAGTATGATTCTTGTTCTCCTGCAGGTGAAAATTGTGCATGCAAATGACCTCCCGACGGTGTTGGTGGAGTTGCTTGATATTCGCGATGCTCTGGATAAAACCGAAGGTTAGCAATTTGTGGTAAAATACCAATCATTTCTTTATGTGAATGGTGGTTTGTAAGCCCCTCTGAAGGTGATCTATTTGAACCTGTGTTAGAACTTTCTGACTGCTGACGATTAAAGTGTGCAATATTACGCTAAAAATGTTGTGCATCATTCGAATGACTTTCTCTCTCGAATATATCATGACCTGCTGCGTAAGATTTAGTGAGCTTACGAATTCTTTGCTTTTCTTTTTCAATTTCGGCATATTGAATTGCGAGGTCACGATCCTTTTCAACTGTATCATCTAGATGCATATGAGTTTCGAGTTCACCTTGCTTATCTACGAAACGTGCTTTTTTTGGATCATAAGGTCTTGAATTGCCTTTGTTATCTTCCATTAGAACCCATTTTCTGACATTCCATTTTTGCACTGGAGCGTGATCAAAACCTAGATCAGCGGGCTGTTCTATATTTTGATGCGGGGAGTTTATAAGTTGGCTGTATTGCATTGCCATTAATCTATCACTTCCATGCGTTAATCGCTCGGAACGTGCAAAATTCCTTCGCTTATGTGACGTTCTATCTGATGATCCAGGAGTTTCAGCATCAGTGGTCACACTCTTTCCCTTGTTCTCCCTTTGGCTCATACCTAATGATATTTCTGTGAAAAGACAAACCAAATTCATGAATTTTTAAGTGTAAAGATAATAATTTGGAAATATAAATGCGGAATGAATAAAATCGCTTTTAAGTGAGTCACTTGTGTTTAATCATTTATGAAAGTTCTCGAAAATCAAATTTTACATATAATACATAGATAGGATTACTTATTAAAATGAACCATCAAGCTCTGGATATCTTATTGTAACGAAATGAATATTCAAGAAGTATTGCAATTCTCCACCAAGTACTGGGATAATATTACTAATAATCATTATTATACTCACCAATATAATTGGAGAAGAGCATCAAGATGACCGCACCAGCTCCAACAAGGGACCTCATTTTCGCAGAGGGGAACTGAATAATTCTTAGATATGCGCTTGCATATATATGTAGAGTAAGGCCAAATTTACATTAGTCATTTATGAGTTGACAGAGAATCACTAGTGTGAATCCAAACCTACGGCTAACAGAGAGATTATAATATAAATAAGGATGTGTGAACCTAATGACTTTGCGTTTTCCCTTCTCGAAATGTTGGAAGATGTGGTTACAAGGTCTACTACGCTTAAGGTCGTTGTCAATTTGATTACTGTATCCAATTTTTAAAATCAGTAAATAATCTTCAAATATGATCACTTCAAAAAAAATTCTTCACAAAAAATTGTTTTTCCGGTTTCAGCCATAGAAAATTTGAGTTTGAAAACTGAAGAGAGTACAGCTGGGGACAATACTTTCCCTGAAAAAAACGGGTAATAATTGAAATTCCACAATTGTTCATAAATTGGAAACAAGTGATAGAAAAAATTCAATTAAAAAAAAATCATTATTCAGTGGAAAATGTAACTTCCGTGTTAATCATTGAATTTTTCACTGAATCAGGTTTAGAGAGCGGATATTTCCAGGCCTTGTCTGCTTGTCAATAAACCATGCTTTCCTTGTTTGTTTTTATTCGAAAAATGTATTAAATTGAACATGCGTTTAAATTAAGTTTTCTATGAAGACTACTTTCTTCTCTGAAGTTGGCAAATATACGCTAATAGCTAGATGTATGATTCAGCATTCAGGTCAAATACTAAACGTAAGAACTTTCCCCATCCCCACCATTTCCCTGTAACTCGGCTCTTGGAGATCATTCACAAGATGAGCACTTGCTAATAAAATTTTGTATGTAAGATAAAAATAGTTTACTGGTAATAAGCATTTTTACTATAAAAATTTAACAAATTTAAATTAGATTAAAATCTTAATCAAAAATCCTATTTAACGTCCAATCATCAAATTGATGAAAAATCCTGTAAAAAACAAGAATCCAACGACCAAATTTAAAACACACCGAACAATCAAACAAAAAGAATTTTCCAATTGCAATCTGAAAAAAATCCTTGTTAAAAACAAACATTTTAGACAAAAATAAAAAAGAGAAAAGAAAAATGAGATGGCAACCAACCACATCTCCTTCCTTTCTTTTTTCTTTCTTTCGTCTTTTTTATTATTAATATTATCAAACCACAAAAAAGAACATTAAAAATAAAACATAAAAATTAAAATGACATTACCAACGTTTCGGCACTCATACATTCGACAAGGAAAATATAAACAGTCGCTCTTCCTCAATAAGATTAGGTAATTTAAAAAATTCAGAAGAAGGAATGTTGCCAAATTCATGTAAGTAATTAAGAAATGAGTTTAAGTTGAAGGGCCGTGACATATAATGTCATATTTTTGTGCATAATAGAACGGAACAAATTATAAGTTTACAAAAATAGGTAGCGTATATACGTCCTTGTAGTCAGTATGCTTATTTACGCTTACAACGCAGCCAAGTCTAAACGTACAGACCTGCCAAGGGAAAAAGGGAGCTGGAAAATGTAAGGGGCGTAAAACTTTATTCTTAAAAATATAAAATAATTTAATCACATTTTTAGTCGAAATAGTTAATTTTAAACTAAGGAAAATAAATTTGGTTTAAATAGTTAAAGTATCAACCAAACTGGCGATTTTTTCTGAAAATAGAAGATGTTACAACAAAAAGTACAGCAATTGATAGTTTCACCAAAAAAATTTATTTTTAATAAAAATCTGTTAAATGAAACCAAGAAATACAACTTTTAAACAAAAGGCTTAAAAAAATCCCACGCAGTTTGTTGAGTTTTCAAGTCATAACGACGAATTTTTAGAAAAAGTTGCATTTAAAACGTAAGAATATGCATTTTCTATAAAAATAACAGAATTATAGACTAAAAGAGATGATTTAAAAGCCTCCTGGACAATTTTCCGCGACTGCAGGAACTCTTGCTACAGTGACCATCTATTCACAACCCAAGGACGCGTTTGGTGGTTTTGTCATAGGCCCTTTGGTTTGATGCTAGAGGAACAAAAACCAAACCGAATATATGTAATATAATATATAATATACACGGCGACCCATTTTCATTTTTAATGCCAAATATCTTCTAAAATACTTTATATGCGATGAAATGGTTTGGGCAAATGTAGACCAGGACCGAGGGGGACATTTGACTGTACCATGAATTTTGACTTTAAGGTCAATTTTCAATGTCAAATAGAGGTAAGTCCCTTTTCTTAAATGAGAACCCCTATTTTTGACTGCGGATTTTAAAAGAGCGGAAAATTTCACGTAAAAAATGACCTGTAGAGAAATGGTTTTTGTGACCTTGGAATTGTAAAAAATTAAGGCCAAATGTCTGAGAAACGACCAGATGCCCGTTTTCTAAATTGTCTTGGTTTTTGAGAGAAAACAAACGTTCAAGATGCATTACAAAAGTGGATAAAATCTTAAGGTGTATATCAACTTGACCATTATGACTCCCCCTATTGATCTCCCCGCAAACACACCTAGGCAGTAACAAGCATTTGGATAAGATGTAAAGACTGTGGCTATTCAGTTAAAAAAGTGACAATCTTGAGAATGTCACATCTCTATGACTACTTACAAAAAAAAGACACTTTGCCCTTACTTTATTGATTTGTGGATCAACATGAACAGCTGCTAGAACAGTTACAGCTCGTGCATCATTTTCGCAGAAAATGTACAGCATTTATTAAAGCTTGTTTCAACAACAAGTTTACAGGTTGATTAAACACATATTTTATCATGGAATTTCTACCTGAAAGTAATGACAAATGTTGAAGGCCTAACTTAGGTGACTCTGAAGAATATTCTACTTCAATAAAACGAAGGAGATTAATGGATATACGTGAAAAATATACTGACCTCGAATTAAGAGAGGCTATTTTACGCTCGCTAAATCTATGTGATAGGAAGAAGGTATCAGAATTCATTAACTCAATTTTACCTTCCGATGAAAATGAAAATATAAATGATTTTCCGATTCTTTACACATCAGAAGAAGATTTGGCGTTAATAGAGGAAGACGATTTGTCTCAAAGTCAGTATCACATGATACATACCCAGGCAAAAAAGAGAAATGCTGAAATTTACACAGCATACAACAATTTGGCAAAAGCTAAAGAAGCATTTATCCAGATTCGATTAAGGTAATAAAAAAGGGTTTTACAATCGGTTCAAAATCTTTAGTAGATCATACGATATTTCGGATTTTTCAAAATCTTGATATTTCTCTTCCATTTACGGATATAAAGAAACCGCAGAACTTGAAGTTAATTGTGAAATACAGTTGTAATGGTTCTTCAAGCCAAAGCACGTACAAGCAAAAGAAACATGATCCACATATGGTGGATAATAGAAGCTTCACGGTTTCAATGGTACCACTGCGACTTCACTTAGAGAATTTGGTAAATTCTGTAGTATGGTAAAATCCTAATCTATCGTCAGCATAATATTGATGGCCTATACTACATGAATTCACAAAAGAAACCCCAGAAAAAACCAGTTCAGTAATATCATTACTTCAAAAAGAAATCGATTAAATGAAGCCTACAATAATAAAGAACGATTTTGATAGTTTTGTGATAAAACCTGATATGATGTCGACGATGCTCGACCAAAAAGTTTGCCAGGCTCTTTCTAGAACTTTATCATCTATGACTTCCTACATTTGTCAAGCTACACCTAAAGAGATGAATAACTTAGATAGAGTCAAAGGCAAAGTTATAGATTTCAAGTCCTATGATTATGGATTGTCAACGCTACATGCTAGGATTCACTTTATGGAAAATCTTTTACATATAGCCTATTGACTCGATTTTAAGAAATGGCGAGTAGATACGGATTTATATAAAGATTTGCAAAAGAAGGCGAAGACTCGAATTTGCAAAGCTTTTCATCAGAAGACAGGATTGGTAATAGATGCAGTAAAACAAGGCTCAGGCACATCCAATGACGGGAATACCGCAAGAAGGTTTTTTGCAGACCCTGAAATAACAGCAAAAAATTACAGAGATAAAATTGGAGTTAGTGGAAATACTCGTATACATTCTGCATAAATTAATAAGTGCAGGACCAACTGACTTGGAAACATTTGAAACATATACGATGCAAACCGCAAAACTGTACGTACGTTTATACCCTTTGTACTAAATTCCACTTACTGCCCATAAGGTATTATTGCTTGGAGCTGATGTTATTAAAAACATTTTCCATTGCCAATTGGACAGTTTTCCGAAGAATCAGGTGAAGCTCGGAATAAAGACTACCGGAATATTCGAAAGTTCATTTCACGTAAGTTTTCTCGTGTTGCTACTAACAATGATTTAGCACACAAACTGTTAGTGAGTTCGGATTCATGTATCAGATACGAAAGAACAAATATTTCAAAATACAGAAATTTATGAAAAAGTACTTGTTTTGCTGCATTCATCGCCAATCCCATTTTCTGATATGAATCTCTGTAAACTTAGGGGTTTGCCTATCAAGTCGGTGAGTTATTGTCAAAAGATTTTATATTGAGTGAATCTCAGAATGTTGTGTTATGATTCATTCTCAATCTATTGCGATTGAAACCCCGACTTTTCCTAAGTGAAACTGTAAAAATTTGGAATTTCTTTATCTAAATTGTTTATAAAGATTTAGGTTGTTATATTTTACAAAATATTATAAAAGATATATTTTTAAGGAATATCAGTAGCTATTCTAGCCATTAAAGAAAATTAAAATTTGATAAAATCTTAAATTTGAATATTTTATCACGAGAATTAATTATAAGAATTGTTATTGTTAACTTTTCTAGTATTTTTGTGACTAGCAGTCATTCATCCAATAGTTTAATACATTTTCAGTGCAAAAACAAAAAAATTTTATGCGAAAGGGCCGAAATTTAGAATTTGATTTTGATGATTTTTGAAAATTTGAATTTAAATTTATTATTTTAGAAAATACCTGAAGTCGTTCTGGCGATTGAACGAAATTATAATTTAAAAAAATCTAAAATTTTATTATTTTGCTATAGAATTGTTTATAGCAATGGTTATCATAAACTTTTAAATTATTTTTGTAATTATATATGATTCTTACACTTTTAGCAAACAGAAAATTTTGTTTACCGATAGTAAAACTATTTGCTAATTTGTTCATAAAATTTGTTCATAACAAATAAATGGACTAATGAGCAAATTATTTGTATTCTATGAGTCCCTAAACATTCATTTAAGACGATATAAAGTTTACCTAATCAGTTATCAAAGCGTAAAAAATTGTTATGTAAAAAATTTCGGTTTTTGCATACTTTTAGTGTAAAAATTATTAATAAACAAGTAGAAGAGACAAAATTTCAGAGCGTCAAGTTCTTTAGAATTTCATTAACTTTAATTTAAACAAAACATTAAAAATCGGACCAAAATTGAAGGCTCTGGACATTTTTGAACGAAAAAAGTGCATTTCCTCCCACTATGCGCCGCTGCATCAAGACTTTACGTTGAACGATTTCCAGACAGAAGACATCCTACTAATTTAACAATAAGTACTCTGACTGAAAGAGCTCGCAATTAGATTCTTGTTCGTGATCACCGACATAATGATTACAACGAAAATTATGCGCGAGCTAGAACTGTTCTAGCAGCTGTACATGTTGATCCATAAATCATTAAAGTAAGGACAAAGTGTCTTTTTTGTAATTAGTCTACAAAAAAAGTTCATCCGGGCACAGAGTTCAATCTAAGAAAAATTGTCTTGACCTTCAAGTGATCTTGAGAATTAACCTGAAGGCCAGGATGGTTAAGGTGATGTACACCTTAACAGTTCATCGTCTGTTTCTCAGACCATTTTTCCACAGTTCATTTTTGACGTAAAATTTCTTTACCTCGATCTTACCTTCATTTGAGCTTTAAAATTGACCTCAAGGTCAAAACTGGTGGCAGTCAAATGTCCTCCTCAGTCCTGGTCAACCTTTGTTCGAACTGTTTCTTCATAGATAAAGTATTTTAGAAGATATTTAGGATTATAGATTAAAATGGGTCACCGTATATATATATATACGGTTCAGTTTTGATTCCTCTAGAATCAAACCAAAGGACCTATGACAAAGCCACCGAACGCGTTTTCGGGTTGCGGATAGAGTGTCCCTGAACCAAGGGTTTCTGCTGAATATGGTTACAAAAAATTAATGGGATAGTCGCGAAAAAATTTTCCAGGGGTTGTTTTCGAAGGAAGTAACCCTCAAGCGGAGGTGTCAAAATCGTGCTGAAAGTTAAATAGCACCTGGGTGAGGTGTTTAGAACGGTGACTCTAAGATACTGGACGACCTCTCAGAGTACTCAGCCTTATCTTTGTATGCGGAACTCTACAAGGATGAACGAATTCTTTTGACTAGTTTCTCGTGGGAACAACAATGATAACATCAAACATAGTTGTACTAAGTGCGGTTCAAAGCAATAGAACGCACAGGGCTCCCGACAATGGGTCGGCCAACAATGCCGACCACTCCAGAGCTAGTGCAGCCAATGCTTTTAGGTGGACAGAGTGACAAAATAACGACTTACTAGAATACTACGATGCAAGTGTAACCCCTGAACGAGAGAATTATATACATGGCACGACTGCATGCTCTGTGGTGCTAAACACCCAGAGCTATCGCACTTTTCGCATCAAAGTTTGCGAAACCATGCCCTAAGTACTCCAAAAAAAGGGCTATGTAATTAGAGTAATCAGATTCAGAACAAGCCGGCAGCAGAGAAGGAGAGGTGACAAGACCAGCCGTGGGCAGGTATTCGATAGAGGATGAGCGATGCTTAATGACCAGGAGAAACATCTTCACCCAGGTTTCTCCCAAGCCTAAAGATCTCGCTGAAATGGATGCAGAGCTTCGTGAAGAATTTTTTGAAGAATCCGGCCTCTGAATTATTAATTATTGTGGGTATAATGCAGCGAGAGCTTTGGCCTAAATGATAGAATTGTTTGAGTAATCGGACCTGTGTGACAAGAAATATATGAAAAACGCGGTTCAAAGAAAGGCGTAGCAGGATGTCGGAAGAACCTGCTTATCGATGGATGTGTCTGCAAAGATACACCATCCTACCAGCGTGATCTATCGATGGCCTGGATTAATTACCGGAAAGCTTTCGATTCGACCTTATCATCGGTGTTTTGGAAAGCAAACAGGTTCATCCGCAAATCGTGAGATGCATAGAGAGATTGATGCCACTTTGGAAAACCAGATTTACTATCTCATTTGGCAAAATCGTGTGGCAACTAACAAGGTCACTTTTCAAAAAGGTGTCTTTCAGGGTGACTCCATAAGCCCACTCCTCTTTCGTCTCACATTATTGCCACTATCTCTAGCACTTCGCCATTCCCAGGGGTACCTTTGTGGCAAACCTTTAAATCGAAAGCACAAGGTCATTCATGTATTTTACATGGATGATCTTGAGATCTATGCTAAAAATAAAAAGCAACGATATCTAGCTCTAGGCATTGTCGAAAGGTACACTAAGGAAACAGGAATGGAATTTGAATTAGAAAAATGCGCCAAGGTTAATTTGAAGCGAGGAAAACTTAATGGCATCTCTGAAGACCCTGAGCTCGTCGATAGAAGCGCTATACTACAGCTTTGCGCTGGAGAGACTTATACATACCTGGGCGTGCCACAGAGCCGCATTCAGAATGTGACATCTATAAAGGATACTCTCTGAAGCAGATATAAGTGGTTCATCCGGCAAATTTGGTCTTCCGAGGTGTCGGCGAGGAACCAAGTATCTGCAACGAACATGCTTGCCGTCCCGGTAGTACTCTATTCATTTGGAGCGGTACCATGGATGAACAACGAGCTTGATATCGAAACACGAAAGGTATGAAGAAATGGTCTAAGAAGCGTTTCTGTACAAAGCAGCGGAGGAGGCTGCTGAAACACTTGGACTTAACTTCAGTATCAGGGGTAAGCAGAATGCATCAAATCTTATCTATCTGGAGTACTCACTTCTAAAAGCCCGGATTCAGAATGCACAGGAGAAAACCTTTAGAAAACATCTCCCTGAAGCAAACTTTTGCTTTCCTTAAGTCATCCGGATTGAAGTCGGGCACGGAGGGTTTTATTTTTGCATGTGAAGATGGTGTCATTTTCACCTTTCCAGATCGTCGCCACATTTTGAGCTAAGACATTCCCGATAATAGCTGCAGGGTGTGCCATGTACACCACGAGCATCTAGGACACATACTATCTAGTTGTTCAATTCATGCGGAAACGACCTAAATCTCAAGGCATAATGCGGCACTAAGAGTGCTTTATTACCATCTCTGTTACTCTTACAGAATTAACCTTAATATCGTTCCGGTAAACGATCCTACGGAAATAGAGTCAAGTGTTGAGAATTAGAAAATTAAAAAATATTTTTAAACCTTTTAAATGATTTCCTGAAATTTCGAAAAAGAGAGTAGAAGATTTTAAAAC
>JAAAKG020136100.1:0-13312 GCA_010014905.2 Druon quercuslanigerum | reverse complement strand
ATTTAACTATTCCATTTTTGGTTAAAAATTAGTATTTTTTTAGTTAAAAATTCAACTATATGATTAAAAATTTGTGTATAATATTTTGCTGAAAATTCGTCTTTTTTAATACAATATTATTAAATTAGAATTTTCATTTGTAAATTTATTTCTTTGGTTGAAAATATAAATATTTTGTTGAAAATTTGTTTAATTTTTTGGATGAAAAATCGTTTGTATTTTGTTCGAATTTAATTTTTTCAATTCAAGATAAGTCTTTTAAATAAAAATTATTTGTCAAAAATTCATGTTTTTTATTGACTTATTTTTTTTAAATGAAAATGTCTTGTATGTAAAACTATTTTTTAGTTGAAAATTCAACTTACGGTTATAAATTCTTCTTTTTGATACAATTTTATTATTTTAATTTGTCAGTTCATTTCTATGATTGGAAATCTAACTATTTTGTTGAAAACTTGCTTTTTTGGGCAGGTTGAAAAAAAATTTGTATTTTAAGTAAAAGAATATTTGTTTGAGAAATCATATTTTTGCTTGAAAGTTATTTTTCTACTATAAATTTAAGAATTTCATTTTTGTTTAAAAACCAATCATTTTTAGTTAAAAATTCAACTATATGATTGAAAATGTGTGTGTAATAGTTTGCTGAAAATTAGTCTTTTTTAATACAATATTATTAAATTTGTATTTTGATTTGTAAATTATTTTTATGGTTGAAAATTAAACTATTTTCTTGAAAATTTGTTTTGTGTTTTGTTTGAAAAGTCGCTTTTATTTTGTTCCAATTTAAATTTTTCATAACAAAACACGTCTTTGAAGTAACAATTATTTGTTTAAATATTCATATTTTTTATTGAAAGTTATTTTTTTAAATAAAAAAGTAACTATTTTAGTTTTTTTAATTCACCTTTTTTAGTTGAAAATTCAACTTATGGTTAAACATTCTTCTTTTTACTACAATATTATTTTTTTGATTTGTAAATTCATTTCTATGATTGGAAACCAAACTATTTTGTTGCAAACTTGTTCTTTTTTTGCGGTTGAAAATCAATTTTTTTAACGGGAAATTTAATTCTTTTGTTGATTAGTCGTTTTTTTTGTTTAAAATTAATTTCCATTTTTACATTCTTATCATTTATTAATTAAATATTCGTCTCTTAGATAAATAATTAATTGTTTAAATATTTATATTTTTGGTAGAATTTTACTTTTTTACTGAAAATTTTGATTTGTAAATCAATTTCTTTGGTTGGAAACTTAATAATTTTTTCGAAAGCTTGTTTTTTTGTGGTTAAAAATCAGTTTATTTAACTGAAAATTTAATTATTTTGTTAAAAACTCGTTTTTTTGCTGAAAATTGATTTACTGTTTTATTTGAAGATTCGCTTTTTAAGTAAAAAACTATCTGTTTGAGAATTCATATTTTTTTGGTTGAAAGTTATTTTTTACTGGTAACCTATTCCATTTTTTGTTAAAAAATAATCTTTGTTAGTTGAAAAATCAACAATATTATTAAATTACTCTCTTTTTTTAATTCCTTTCTTTAATTAAAAATTGAAGTATTTTGTTGAAAACTTGTTCTTTTTTGGAAGTTGAAAATCAATTTTTTTAACAAGAAATTCAATTCTTTTGTTGAAAAGTCGTTTTTTATTGTGTTCAAAATAAATTTCTCTTTTTACATTCTCATAATTTATTAATTAAAGATTCGTCTTTTAAGTAAATAATTATTTTTTTAAAAATTCATAATTTTGGTTAAATTTTATTTTTAACTGAAAATTGAACTATTCCATTTTTTGATAAAAATTATTCATTTTTTTTAGTTGAAAATTCATAGAATATTATTTTGATTTTTAAATTCATTTCTTTGGTTGGAAATGTAACTATTCTCTTAAGAACTTGCTCTTTTTCTAGGGTTGAAAATCATTTTTTTAGGACGAAATTTAATTCTTTTGTTGAAAAGTCTTTTTTTTGTTAAAAATTAATTTCCTTTTCTACATTCTCATCATTTATTAATTAAAGACTCGTCCTTTAGGTAAATAATTATTTTTTAAAAAATTCATGTTTTTTTTAAAGTTATTTTGTTACAATTCCATTTTTTATTAAAAATGAATCTTTTTTAGTTGAAAATTCAACTATATGATTAAAAATTTGTGTATAATATTTTGCTAAAAATTCGTCTTTTTTAATACAATATTATTTAATTATTGTTTTGATTTTTTATTGTTTTATTTTTTGGTTGAAAAATCGTTTTTATTTTGTTGGAATTTAATTTTTCAATTCAAGATACGTCTTTTAAGTAACAATTATTTCTTTGAAAAATCATGTTTTTTATTAAAAGTAATTTTTTAAAATGAAAATGTAACTATTCAATTTTTTTAATTCACCTTTTTTAGTTGAAAAATTCAACTTACGGTTGAAAATTCTTCTTTTTGAAACAATATTTTTATTTTTATTTGTGAATTCATTTCTATGATTGGAAGACAAACTGTTTGGTTGAAAACTTGTTTTTTTTTGGGGGTTGAAAATAAATTTTTTAAAGAGGAAATTTAATTCTTTTGTTGAAAAGACGTTTCTTTTTGTTAAAAATTAATTTCCTTTTTTACATTCTCATAATTTATTAATTAAATATTCGTCTCTTAGGCAAAAAATTATTTGTTTAAAATATAATATTTTTGGTTGAATTTTATTTTTTACTGAAAATTTAACTGTTCCATTTTTGGTTAAAAATTAATTTTTTTTAGGTGAAAATTCAAATATATGATTACGAATTTGTATATAATATTTTACTGAAAATTCGTCTTGTTTAATACAATATTATTAAATTATTATTTTGATTTGTAAATTAAATTCTTTGGTTAAAAATTTAACTATTTTCTTGAAAATTTGTTTTATGTTTTGGTTAAAAAGTCTTGTTTATTTTGTTACAATTTAAATTTTTCAATTCATGATACGCTTTTATTTGAAGTTATTTTTTTAAATGAAAATTCACTTTTTTGTTTGAAAGTTTTTTTGCACTGAAAATTTAATTATTTATTAATTATATAAAATTCGTCTTTTTGGTAGAATATTATTATTTTCGTTCGTGTGTTTATTTATTTTGTTAAAAATTTAAAAAAATTCTTACATTGAAAATAAATTTAAAAAAATTAAAGATTCGTCTTTTATGAAACAATTATTTATTTAAAAATGTATGTTTTTTTGTAACTATCCCATTTTTTTAATTCACCCTTTTTAGTTCAAAATTCAACTTATGGTTGAAAATTCTTCTTTTTTCGAAGAATATTATTTTTTTTATTTGTAAATTTATTTCGTTATGTGAAAGTTTAACTATTTTGTTGAAATTTTTTTTTGATTGAAGAGTCGTCTTTTAAGTAAAAAATATTATTTTAAAAATTCATGCTTTTGCTTGAAAGATTTATTAATTAAAATTTCGTTTTTTAGGTAAATAATTATTTCTTTAAAATGTCATATTTTTTGTTGAATTTTATTTTTTTAATGAAAATTTACCTAGTCCATTTTTGGTTAAAAATTAATATTTTTTAGTTGAAAATTCAACTACATGATTGAAAATTCATGTATCATATGTTTTTGAAAATTCGTCTTTTTGAGACAATATTATTATTTTGATTTGTAAATTAATTTCTTTGGTTGAAAATTGAACTATTTTCTTGAAAATTTGTTTTATTTTTTGGTTAAAAAGAAGTTTTTATTTTGTTCAAATTAAATTTTTTCAATTTAAGATACGTTTTTAAAATAAATATTAATTGTCTGAAAATTTATTTTTTTGTTTGGAAATTATTTTTCAATTAAAATTTAACTATTTTATTTTTGGTTAAAAATGTATCTTATTTAGTGGAAAATTCAATTCTGTGGTGGTTTATTCACATATTTCGTCGAAAATTCTTTTTTTGGTAGAATATTATTATTTACGTTTTTAAATTTATTTCTTTTCTCAAAATCTTTTTAAAAATTCTGAGGTTAAAAATAAATTTTTTAAAATTGAAGATTCGTCTTGTATGTAAAACTATTTTTTAATTGAAAATTCAACTTATAGTTAAAAATTCGTCTTTTTGATACAATATTATTAATTTGATTTTTATATGTATTTCTATGATTGGAAATCTAACTATTTTGTTGAAAACTTGTTCTGTTTTTGGGGGTTTGAAAAACTCGGCTTTTAAGTAAAAAATTATTTGTTTAAAAATTAATATTTTTGGTCAATAGTTTTTTTTTTTACTAAAAACTTATCTATTTCACTTTTTTAAAATAAATTTATCTTATTTAGTTGAAAATTCAACTATGTGGTTAAAAATTCGTCTTTTTGGTGGAATATTAGTATTGTTGTTTATAAATTCATTTGCTTTCTTAAAAAATTAGCCACTTTTTTATCTTTCGGTTGTTAAAAACAAATTTTTAAATTCAAAGAACAACTTCCACTTTTAGTTAAAAATTGATCTTTTTCAGTTGAAAATAAACAATGCGGTTGAAAATTCGGCTTTTTTGGAAGAATATTTTTCTTTATTTGTAAATTTATTTCTTTGGTTTAAAGTTTAACTATGTTGTTGCAATTTATTTTTTAATTAAAGATTCGTTTTATAAGTAACAAACTATTATTGTAAAAATTCAATTGTCAACAAAAAAGATTTTGATTTTTAAACAAGAGACGATACAAAAATTTCAGACGTGAGGTACAAAAAAATAATGATGGGCTATTGCTGCTGAAGTGTGTGCATTAAACGAAAAATTTGGTTGGGAAAAATAAAGTTTTGTAGGATAATACTTAGGGGCCGTTAACAATTACGTCAAGTACGTGATGTTTCACTCAGGTCAATCATTAAAAATAATGTATAGTTATTATATTGTTCAGAATGATCAGTTCTCAGACGATAGACCGGAAATGATCTCAAAAGATACATTTTTAACAACAAAATTATTTTTAATCAAATGAAAGTGAAATTTTTAAACAATAAAGTTAAACTAAAAAATGCATTTTTAACCAAGAAAGACAGTTGAATTATCAACACAATAATTCAATTTTCAAAAAAAAGTTTCAACAAGATGAATCCTTGATCAAAACAGATCAATTTTCAAATAGCTGCTTTTTTAACAATTCCATTTTTTGTTGAAAATTTACATTGATTAGTTTGAACGTAATGTATTTTGTTTAAAAATCGTCTTCTTAGAATAATTTTACTTTCCCTTTTTAAAATTATTTGTTTGGTCTAAAATTTAACTATTTTCTTGAAAAGTCGTTCTTTTTGGTTGAAAATTAATTATTTTTCATTGAAGATTCGTCTTTTAAGTAAAAAAATATTTGTTTAAACATTCGTCTTTTTTATGCCATATATTACTAAATTATTATTTTAACTTGTAAAATTATTTCTTTGGTTGAAAATTGAACACTTTTGTTGAACATTTGCTTTATTTTTCGTTTGAAAATTAATTTTTTTAATTGTTATTTTAAATATTCCATTTTTTTTTAATTTGACTATTTGGTTTAAAATTAATTGTGTTTAAATTGAAGATCTGTCTTTTAAATAAAAAAATTATTTGTTTGAAACTTCATGTTTTTGATTGAAAGTTATGTTTTTACTGCAAATTTATCTATTTCATTTTTTGTTAAAAATGTATCTTGTTTAGTGGAAAATTTTAGTAGAATATTATTTTTTTTGTTTATAAATTTATTTCTTTCGTTCAAAATTTAACCATTTTGTTAATTTTTCGTTGCCACTCATTTTTTTAACTCAAAATTCAAATATTCCACTTTTAGTTAAAATAATAGCTTTTTCAGATGAAAAATGAAATATGTGGTCGAAAATTCGTGTTTTTCGGTAGACTATTATTATTTTTAATTTAAAATTCGTCTTGTAAGTAAAAAATTATTATTGTAAAAATTCATGTTTTTCTTTAAAGTTTTATTTTTTTACTTATAATTTAACTTTGCCATTTTTAGTTCAAGAATTATGGCTAAGAAAAGAATCTTTAAATAAAAAAAAAATTTTAAGAAACCAGTTCAATTGTCAAAAAAACAGATTTTGATTGTTAAACAAGATAGGATAAAAAAATAAGAGTTGAGTTCAGAACCCAAAAAATATGATTTTTTTAATAAGAAACTTAATTTTTTAACCAAGAAAATAAAACTTTCAAGAAAAAAATTATTTTCAACCAAGAAAGACAGTTGAATTGTCAACACAATAATTCAATTTTCACAAAAAAAGTTTTAATAAGATAGTTGAATCCTCAATCAAAAGATCAATTTTCTAATAGCTGGTTTTATATCTATTCCATTTTTTGTTAAAAATTTGAATTTTTTAACTAAAAATTCAAACAAATCATTTCTTTGTTCTAGAATTTAAATATTTTGTTCGATAGTCGTTCTTTTTAGTTAAAAATTAATTCTTTTTGAATGAAGATTCGTCTCTTAAGTAAAAAATTATTTGATTGGAAAGTCGTGTTTTTTGTTGAAAGTTATTTTTTTTTTACTAAATATTTAAGTATTTCAATTTTAATTAAAAATTTATCTTGTTTAGATGAAAATTCAAACATGTGCTTAAAATTTTATGTATTTTGTTGAAATTTTGTCTTTTTCGGTAGAATATTATTATTTTTGTTTTTCAACTCATTTCATTTTTCAAATTTTAAAAATTTGGTATTAAAAACTAATTTTTTTAACCTAACATTTACCAATTCCTTTTTTAGTAGAAAATTTAATTCTGTGTTTGAAATATTTTTTTTTCCTTGAAAATTACTTTTTCTGAAAATGTAACTATCTTTTTAATAAACTTTTCTTTTTGGTTGAAAAATAAATTTTTCATTGCAGATTCGTCTTTTAAATAAAAAAGATATTTGTTTGGAAAGTCATGCTATTGTTTAAAGCTTATTTTTTACTTAAAATTTAAATCCTTCATTTTGTGTTAAAAATGTATCTTGTTCAGTTGGAAATTCAACTATGTGCTTAAAAATTCTTGCATTATGTTGACAACTTATCTTTTTTGGTAAAATATTATTATTTTTGTTTGAAAATTAATTTTTTAACTGAAAATTTAACTGTTTTGATGAAAAGTCGTTCTTTTTGGTTGAAAATTATTTTTTTTTAAATCGAATACTCATCTTCTAAGTAAAAAATTATTTGTTTAAAAATTCATATTTTTTGTTGAAAGTTACTTTTTTTACTGAAAACTTAACTATTTAATTTTTTATTTAAAAATTTATCTTGTTTAGTTTAAAAATTTATCTTTTTCGGAAGAATATTATTATTTTTGTTTTTCAATTCATGTCTTTATTTCCAATTTTAACAATTTTGTTATTAAAATCTAATTTTTTTAACAGAAAATTGAACAATTACTTTTTTAGTTAAAAATTTAATTCTGTGTTTGAAAATATTTGTTTTTTTGCTTGAAAATTACTTTTATCTGAAAATGTAACTATCTTGTTGATAAACTTTTCTTTTTGGTTGAAAAATAATTTTTCATTGTAGCTTCGTCTTTTGAGTAAAAAAAAAATTATTCGTTTGAAAACTAATGCTTTTAGTTGAAAGTCATTTTTTTTACTTAAAATTTAACTCCTTCATTTTTGCTTAAAAATGTATCTTGTTTAGTTGGAAATTCAACTATGTGCTTAAAAATTCATGCATTATTTTGAAAACTTATCTTTTTTGTAAAATATAATTTTTTTGTTTATAAACTCAATTCTTTGGTTGAAAATTGAACTATTTTGTTAATAATTTATTCTGATTTTTTTGAAAACTAATATTTTAACTGAAAATTTAACTTATTTTGTTGAAAAGTTGTTCTTTTTGTTTGAAAATTATTATTTTTAAATTGAATACTCGTCTTCTAAGTAAACCATTATTTTTTTTTAAATCACGTTTTATGGCTGAAGGTTACTTTTTTCACTATTCAATTTTAAATTTAAGATTTATCAGTTTTAGTTGAAAAATTAAAATTTAACTATATTATTGAAAATTCAGTATAGTGTTGAAAATTCGTCTTCTTAGTAGTATATTATTATTTTTATTTGTAAATTAAATTCTTTGATTTAAAATTTAACCATTTGGAAACAAAATTTTATAACTTTAAAACCCTAAAGATAGAAATTTTAGCAAAAAAAACAAATAGTTGAAATTTTGAAGTATAGGCCATTTAAAAAAAAATAGATAAACTTTTAACAAAAATTTCATTTTCTATCAAGAAAAATGAATTTTATAACAAAAAAAGATTTTCCAACTATTTAGTATAAAATTAAACTGTATTGTAGAAATTTTTGGTTTCAAATAAATTTGTTTAACTGAAAATGTAACTATTCAATTTTTGAATAAAACTTTATATTTTTAATTGCAAATTTATCTTTTTTATATAAAAATTCAACTCCTTGGTTGAAAATTGATGTATTTTGTGTAAAATTTGTATTTTTTGGTAGAAAATTATTTTTTTGTTAAAAGTTCATTTTTTTTTTGTTAAGCCCAAATTTGTTTAAATTTTAACTAAACTCTTTTTTTTATTCCAAAATCAACTATTACATTTTGTTTGATAGTTTTTGTTCCAAATACGTTACTTTTTCAACTTACAATTAAACTATTTTCTGGAAAATTACCTTTTTTTTTTACAATTAATATTTTTGCGTGGAAAATTCAACTATTTTTGTTAAAAATTCACCTTTTGCTTGAAAACTCAACAGTTTCGTACAAAATTCAACTATTTGGTTAAAAATTTATGCAATTTGTTAATAATTCATCTTTTTGTCAGAAAATTAATTTTCTTGGTAGAAAATTCAATTATTTGATTGAAAACTGATTTTTTTGTTGTTCAAAATTTAACTATTGTGTCAAAAAAACTCTCCTTTTCAAATAAAAAAGTTAAACTAATTTGATAATTCAAACAAACAAGAACCCCCCCCCCCCCCCCCCCCCCTAAAAAAACCAAATCCGCAACATTATAAAAAAATACCACCCTTGTCCTATCTTTTTTCGAAATAGTAGAAATATGGTGTCAACTCTAAAAAAATGTTAATTAGTGTATATAATGTGGTGTCCAAAGTCTGTACTTTGATTAATAATTTTTTAAAACTCTTAGAAAATAAATACAAAGTCACTTTCTAATTTTTTTACTTTGAAATTTTTTGCGTTTTCCTCGTATAGTGGCCATCTTGTACAATTAAATTTTACAGCATGCGCAATTGGACGAGTTTAGATTAGAAAAGAGAAAAGATTGAAAAGATTTTTATCGAGAATTTGTGGTAACGAGGTTGTAATCAAGCGAGACGGGGGGCGTTGTACCATAATCGAGAAGTGATAGAGATTTCTCGCTTCCGATGGGAATAGCCATTCTGATTTCTTCGTCGAGTTCAGAATTTCTTGATTAAAAATACCGATTAAAAATTTACTTATAAATGAGAAAACTATGAAAATTAAATAATAAATCATCCGAAATTTCACTAGAGGAAAAAATGGAAATAATTTTTGCAGAAAATCTTTCGATTGAAAAAAAGAAGTAATTCACTATCAGTTAATGATGGAAACGTAAAAAATGGTTTTCAAACTTCGCGCCCACGCGGCTTCTTCTGATTGGTGGGAGCGTTTTTTCAGTTCGCGCGCGAAATTCGAATCTTAAATAAAAATCCCTTTTAGATTTAGAATAGATTTGATTTAAAAATTGTTGCTTGTTTGTTTTTGTTACAAAAAATGAATTCTCGGACCAAAATGCTCTCAAATGAAGGGCAAAAGGCTAATTTTTCACGAAAGTAAGAAAATAAAAATTTTTAAATAAAATTATTGCATCATTAACAAAATAGTTGAATTTTTTGTCACAAAAGATTATTAATTTTGAACAAAAGAGTTAAACTTAAAAAGAAAGTCAAATGTTTTAGAAAACAGGGTTTTTTTTAAAGCCATAGGCTAAAAAGATTATTTTCTAACAAAAAGGCAATCTAATATAAAAAAAATGAATTTTCAATCCAAAAAGATGAATTTTATTTCCAAAAAGGCGAATTTTTAAGCAAACAGATGACTTTTCGATTTAAAAATTCTTACTAAATAATTTTTAATACAATATTTAAATTTTCAACTGAATAATTCAGCCTTCAGCCAAATGATTAAGTTTTGAACCAAATAATTAAATTTTGAACCAAAATATATGAAAGCTCAACGAAAAACTTAATAGCGTAATTTAAAAAAATGCAATTTCTACCAAAATAATACAATTTTCAACCACTCAAAAATTTTCAACAAAATCGATGAATTTTGAAACAAAGAAAAAGGATTTTTAACTTAAATTATGAATTTTGAACCGCAAAAATTAATTTTAAACTAAATAGTTGAATTTTCAACCAAAAAGAAGAATTTAAAAAAAAAATTAAGAAAACAGATTAATTTTTTACTAAATAGTGTAGTATTTAACCAAATGAATTCATTTTTAAATAAAAATATTAAATATCTATAAAAAAAGATACATTTCCAACAAAAAATGGAAGCTACATTTTCAATTTAAAAAATAAATTTTTAATGAAAAAGTAATTAAAAAATGAATTTTCAACCAAAAAGATTAATTTTTTACCAAAAAAATACTAATTTTTTTTTTAAATAAATAAATTTATAGTCAAAGAAATAAAATTCGAACCAAAAAGTTGAATTAGTCACCAAGATGATTAATATTCTACCACAAAAGATAAAGTTTCAACAAAATACATAAATTTTTCATCAAATAATTGAATTTTTAACTGAAAGAGATCAATTTTCAGCCAGACAAGAAATACTTAAATTTTCAATTAAAATTTTTTTTTAATTACAACTAAATAATTAAATTTAAAATTATTTTGAAAAACAATTTTTCAAAAAAATTCCATTCTAGGCGTGTTTTAAAAAATTCAAATGAATTGAAAACAATTTCGAAATATAAAACAAAACTTTATTGATTTCAGTAACTTTCAAAAAAGTTTTAAAAATTTAAGGGAATTTAAAAATATTTGATGAAATGCCTAAGGACTTCAGGATCAAATAAAGAAAATCCTTAAAAAAAATTAATCCATTGACTTTTTGCCAAAATTTAGCGAATTTAGAGGTATTTAAGAGAAATGAGAAGAATTCGATGAAATTCATTTAAAAACTCGAGCCTAATTTAAAGGAAATCAAGTTAACCGAAAAAAATAAAAATATATGAAGAATTCATTAAGTAAGTTCGAAATGAGTTTAGAAAAATTAAAAACATTTTTATATAATTCTTCGTTCTGGTAGACAAATAATAATATTTATTATTTACGGACCCCAAAGCCACGAAACCATAAAATTAATATTTTATTTAATGCCTAAAAATTTAAGCTGAGTTTTAAAGACTTCAAGATGAATTAAACAATTTTTTTTTGAAAATTCATCGAATTGAGTAGAATTTTGAGTGAATTTAGAAGAATTCAAAAGAATTCAGGACAAATTAATACGAATTCAAGGCGAATTCCAAATTGCAAAAAATATTTGTAAACCTCTTCAAATCTTTGAAAACCTACTAATTTTTAACCAAAAAGTGACTTATGACTACGAAACAATTAAAAAGAATTCAAATGGGAAGTAATTAAAAAAATTCCTTAAAATTTATCAAGACTATGGAAATTCCTTGAAATTTTTGAAATCTCTTGAAAATGCCTTAAAATTTTTTTAAATACCCTAAAATGTTTCAGTCCTTTAAATCCCTTTTTTCTAGTGAAATAATTATCAAATTCTAGAATATTTTTTAGAAGTCCTAAAATATTTCAAATCCTGTAAAATCTTTTGAAATCCCTTTAAATTTTGTAAAGCTCTTGAAAATGCGAAAAACAAAATTTAAAAAATTGAATATTTCAAATACTTTGAACATTTTATCAATTGATTTGAAAAAAAATCAAGAGAATTTCAAAGGATTGAAAAGAATTCAGGATAAACTAATAAGAATAAAATCGACAAAAATATTATTAAATACTGTGAAATTTTATGATATCTGGCAAAATTCCCTGAAATCCTAGAAAATTGATTAACATAGATTAAAAAGCTTTAAAAAGTACTTAAAATCGTTGTAAATTCTTTAACCTAAAATATTTCAAGAGTTTTGAAATCCCCTTAAATTGATAAAGATAATAAAAAATGCCTTGAAATCTTTGAAATGATTTAAACCTTCTTTAAAGCTTTTGAAAATTTCTTCGAATTTTTAAAAATACAGTAAAATATCAAAAATCATTTAAAATCTCTTCAAACTAATAAAATATATTAAAAATTCGTTGAATTATTTTAAAATACCCTAAAATCCTAAAAAAAAAACCCTACAGATGATTGAAATCTATTAACAATAACTCGTAAATCTTTAAAACTACCCTGAAATATTTCAAAATAATGCAAAACAATTCAGAAATAGGTATGGAATATATATTAAATACTCATTAATCCATAAGCTATTTTTTTCAAAAAGTTTTATTTATTTATTACTTATTTTTAAAAACTATATTTATTTTCAAAATGAATTTAATTTAACTTTTAAACCAAAAAAAAATGAATTTTCATAAATAAGAGAATTAAATCTTAAACAGCAAAATAAATGTACTACCAGAAAAGGCGATTTAAAAAAACACAAAAATGAATTTTTAACAAAAAATTTGAATTTTAAAATAAAATGATGGATATTTAGATCCAACATTTGAACTTTCAAGCAAAAAAATGAATTTTCAAAAACAAGACGATTAATTTTTAAACAGGAAAATCAATTTTATACCAGAAAAGGCGATTAAAAAAAATAAAAATGAATTTTTAACAAAAAAGTTGAATTTTAAAATAAATAAAAAAACAATTTTCAACTAAATAGTTGAATTTTCAACCAAACTAATGAATTACCAACTAATTTAGATTTTCCAAATAATAGATGAATTTTCCGCCAAATAGTCGAATTTTTAACCAAAAAGATTATTTTTTTACCAAAAAGTATATTTAAACCAAATAAATTAATTCTGATTCCAGCAGTTAGATTTTCAACGGCAAAAGATCAATTTTCAATCAAAAATGGAACAGTTAAATTTTCAGTTAAAAAAAAATATTTTTCCACCAAAAAAATATATTTATTTTCAAAATTAATTTAATTTAACTTTTAAACACGTAGGTTTACTTTTAAGCCAAAAAGATGATTTTTCAACTAAAATTATGGATATTTAAATCCTATACTTGAATTTTCAAGCTAAAAAATAAATTTCCATAAACAGGACGATTAATTTTTAAACAGAATAATGAACTTTATACCAGAAAATGTGATTTAAAAAACATAAAAATCAATTTTTAACAAAAATGTTCAATTTTAAAATAAAAAAAAAA
>JAAAKG020136099.1:0-13312 GCA_010014905.2 Druon quercuslanigerum | reverse complement strand
GACGACCAGCCTGTGTGCTAAAATCTGGAAGAAGAAATAAGAGGATTAAGTTTCTTTAGAAGACATATTTGAATGTTAAAATATCGTAAAGTCCTTATGGGTTTACACACGTACGCCGAAATTTCATGGATACAATCAAAAACCAGTAAATCTGAAACAAAATCTATCCGCAACTCTCCGTTTGTTACCCAATGCGCATTGAGTTGTTCAAATTAATTTTAATGGTTTTTTAATCCCTCTTAATAAAAGAAGAAGAACAAACTCCTACACAGTATAAGGCTTCTTAAGACTATAATTAAGACTATAATAAGGCTATAATTAGATTGATGTTCCTTAAATGGGTATTGCTATTGGGATGTTGAAGCATATTATTGTCTGGTAAATTCCGAGTTGATCAGAATATCTTTGTTAAGCGGAGTAGTTTATCTGCTAATTACCAAAAGTTAATTACCATGTCTTTCATATGTTGTCAACCTTTTCGGTATTTATGGATAGGCATTCCTCCTCAGGTGTCACTGCACAGCGACTTTAAATTATTTACGCTTTCTGTGTCCTCCTTTAGTGGATGCTAGACTTCGTATAATTCTTTATTTCGACTCCTTGTCGTCGGGATAGATGTTAACTTTATCTGGCCCACTTCTCCTTCTGCCCTAGACTTCTCCTAGTTCACGCGCAAATGTTCGGACCCTGGGAGGAAACTTCCAGACTGCTGATGTGTAGTGCCTTGGCTCAGGGGTTTTTGCGTCGAGACCATCCTTGGACTATTTTTCGTGACAGCTTCTTTATTTACTAGCCATCCGGAACCATCTATCCATAACGCGAGGACACGTGCGGCACTCTTGTCATAATTTTCTTTCTCGCCTTATAATAATCCATGCCGAAGACTCGGCGGGTATAGGCTGTCTTAACCTGGGAGGGAACGGGTCAGACTACTGATATATTGAAGGATGACCTCTGCTCGTCGTGTGTGATGTTAATGCACATCATTCAACTTAGGGTAGATAGAAAACCAACCACATGGGTGCACTTTAATGAGGCAGAACCTTGTTTTTCAGCAGGACGGCTATCCTGCACAACGCGCTGTAGATGCAAGCGCCTCCCAAAACGAAACTTATCCCTGATGAATTGGCAATAATAATCGCAACAATCCAATCCAGTGGCTTTCAAGATCACTTGACTTCACGCCGATGGACTTTTTCTTCTGGGGGTACATTAAGGAAGAATTTTACAATACTGAACCTGAGGATGAGATGGCGATCATCCAGAAGATACACGCGACATTTGTCACAATCGACGACAGGATTTTGGAATCAGTGACCATTAATTTTTTGCGAATGGCTTAAGTGTGCATTGATTTTGACAGCATCAAGTTTTCTTTTAACGAATGATAAAGATGTTATAAGTTAATTTAAGACGATGCTTGAAACCTCCTGCAATGATCCTGTAAGTATACTATTACGAGCGGCTGCGAGCGTTGGAGGTCACAATAGTCACCCCTGGATGCTTTTTTAGAGCTACCATCAGACTATATACATATTAAGTAATAGAAGTTGTAGGCTTCAGAAGCTACGATCATGGTTCCTTAAAGCAACTAATCCCGACGCAAGATGCTTTGTACAACACTTTTCCTTAGAGTGCGGTTCCTAGCCTCGGATGACCTTACACGGCGGACGACACAGTTGGAGGTGAAGGTTTGACCTCTGTATACTTTTTTAGAGTTACCAACCTTTGTACAATGTAAGGAGTGACACTGTTGACGGACAAGATGTAGTGATGCCAGGAGAACAGCCTTTTGAATCTGACTTGCGATCGTCTGCGCCTAAGGCCAGCAAGCCGAGATTTTGTTGAGTTGGCTGAGAAATGAAGCATTCATACCTCCAAGGCTGCCGATTATGAGAAGTACAAGATGGACTTTGTAGCCTTGGCACAACCTGCTCATCTGGAAAAGAAGAACCTGCTATTTCGTCCGTTTTTCTTCCTCCTGGGTCATGATATTACAATCGGATGGTGCAGAGTATTTAATCACGTAAATTATCTTGGTCTCTTCGATCTTGGAGAACACTACCAGCTTTTGTAGTACTAATACGTTGAGTGGTGGAAAACGAGAAATTCCAATAGATCTTGCACCGATTATTTTCTACAATGGACTCCAGTTCTCCCTAGGCGTATAGCAAGAAGAGCATTGGAGCAACCCGATAGAAGTGCAGAAGATGACAATATAACACTTTGTCAGTCGCATTATGTCTCTTAATGTACCCGAAGCGTGCATACTTTGAGCATCCAATAAGAACATGCCCAAATGTTTCTGGTTTTTTCTTGCACGCTCGGCAGTTAGTATCACCTATAGGTACATTTATGATGCGCTCACGGTAAACTAAGGTATCCATAACATCGTCTTGACAGGCAAAAATAAATCCCTCCGTCTCCGATCTTAATACAGCAGATTTAAGAAACACGTTAGAGAGACCCATCAAAAGCTCTTCTCTACGTATAATGCCGTAGAAATTACCATGAAGGGGCTTATCAGCATGTTCCTTTAGTAGAAAGGTGTGAGTCATGCTAGCCCATCTGACTGTCACTAGAATTCAATGGAAGACCTAGCTCCTCTGCGGCCCTATCTGCGGCTTGGTGAACAAACGCCGCATTTTTGACGACTTCTCGTTGGTGTACGAGTAGCATAAGATAATATGTGCTTTACAGAACTATGCAGGCTGCAGTTAGAACCGTTCTTCGATGAAAATACTCGAAGCTCAGCAAACCTCTACACCCTATATCTCGAGGTAGATATATACCAGGTACAGAAGATCTAGGATGATGACTTCGATGGATTTTCATCATTTTTCCTGTGCTTCGTTCAAGTTGCATCGACATTCCACTTAACTGCACCAAACGTACAAAGCAGGATATGAGCAGCTAAAATATTGGTAGCCTGGATCTTATTCTTCCCAGATAATTCAGAAGCCTACATTTTTCTGAGAATGTTGCTATACCATTTTTCAAGGGCCGTTTTTAACACATGAACATCTTGAGTTTCCGCTTGCGTATTCCAAGATATGCATATGTTTCTCCATCACGCGTTGATGTATTTCTTAGTTTTCCTTGGTGTAGATGGACGCAGGCACACTTGTCAAGTCCAAAGCTCATGTCAATGGCTTTGGAGTACCCAGGTACCCATGCCACATAGGTATCTGGAGCTTTTGCCGCGGCGCACAATAGATAGTGACAAGAGAGAGATGTAGAAAAGTTTTGGACTTGAAGAGTCTCCTTGGAAGGCCCCCCTCTTATATGTGACATAACTAGAAGTGACTTGTTTTTTGTCAAATGCTATGATAAATCTTGTCCGCCAAAAGAGAATAAGCTCTTTAATACATCTCACAATTTTTTAATGTAACTCCAGGCACTCAAGGAGCTTAATAAGTAGCTCGTAGTTCGTATTATCGAATTCCTTTCGGTACGAAATCCAAGCCATGGACAGTTGCGTCGATATCTAATTGAATCCTGGGTGATAGACCTGTCTATTAGCAGGTTCTCTCTGCAACCAGCCAGTTCTCTCCTGTATCCTTGTTGTTTAACTATTGCAATCCATACCGGATCGATAGTTATTAATATCCTTTCTTTGAATATACCTGTGAATAGTTTGCAGCTAGTGTTTAAACAATCTCCGGTCTTAGGGAACAGTAGCGTGCGTCCTTCAACTAAACACTGCGGGATGGGCTGTTCTACGTTTAAAAAAGAAGTTAATATACGAGCTAGATCTTTATGTGTAGAAGCGAACTCCTTCCACAAAAAGTTGTTGACTTTATCTGCTTCGGGCGATGAAAAGTTTTTAGTTCTAGCTATAACTTTCTTCCCTTCGACAGCAGTAATTGTTTGACACTTATCTTTTGGACGTTCCGACAATTGCCTTTGGGAAAATTTATTATTATTATTATTATTTATATTATAATAAAAAATTAAAGCTGATAAATTATAAAATAAATCAAATACTCTGCTATTATCTTTATTACATCCTCCCATTCAATGCGTGTGTCTGTTGTGTATTTTTTAAGCAAACAGATTTTCCCTTGTCTCAATTGTTTAAGCAAATATCTAGACAGGACCACGTCGTCAGAACAGGAGGCAATTCGATTGTTCAGGGTATGACAAAAGTTTAAAAAATCTTTATTACATACTGTTAAGCCAATGCGTGTGTCTGTTGTGTATTTCTTAAGAAAACATATTTACTTGTTAATTACTATTTAAACAAATACAGACAGTACTGCGTCACACCTGCTTTGTATGTAATTTTATGAAAATGCGAGGTCAAATTCATTTTAAGCGAATACCATTTTTTATGGGTTAGGCTATAATTGCATATCACCTACTATCCAGATCTGCAAAAGACGGATTTAATTTTCCAAAATTATCAAGTAAATAACATTATGTATCTTCCTTTTTGGAACCCCAAATTATAGGCTGGTTGAGACCGTTCACGTAAACTTTTAAAAAACACTCTTACTACACGCTTTGGGTCGTTTAAAAGTCCCGGACCTGCTTTACAGATGGCATCACTAGTCTAAAATCCTTATCGAGTTTTCGATGTGCCATTGTTAAAAATACTATATCCAAAGTTGCATTACCGTTTGCCAAGTAGTTTGTGTTTTAGGCTAATTGTCGCATCATCATCTCAGTGAATTGGTAAAAAAGAAAAAATGAACGAATTTCATGTTCTAAAAAAGCTGAAGAAAATCTTGAAAAGTATTATGGAAAACCTGCTTCATCTAATACAAAAGTCATAAATTAAATACAAAAGTTCAAGTTTGGTTTTAGTAGCAGTGATAATCCGAAAATATTATCATAATTTGGAGATAATAGTTATGTTTTAAAAATTCTATTGACTTTGGCAGAATGTGGTACTATGAAATATCAAATCATGAACAATGATTTCCACTATAAAAAATATTTTCCGACGGGAAGGGTCTGAGGTTTTAACATTTTGTTAGGAACAATTCAATTTAGCGTTTTTCGAATCTTTTAATATGAGGAAAGAAAAGAGTTTTCTACTACAGGTCTAAATCAAAACAAAAAAGTGTTTTACGTAGTTGATATATATGAAAAATATTTATAGATTCAAAGATTAATTATATGATAAAAAATAAACGTACGCTACGAATTTCGTATTATTATCTTCATTAAAATCTTCATTCCACGTGTAAATTTGTTTAATATTGCTCAGCAATCAGGTAATATTTATTTTGGTCCTTGATTAGAATTTATAGACTTTTTTCGATTCCATGAATTTAAAAACATTTTCAGAAAAATTTACTCTGAGAGATAAGTTGAAGGTCTGATTTTAAAAATTGATTTTGCTGAAAAAAACCTCGATCTTTGAATATACATATTTTTTAACTTAAATAATCAGATAATTTCATGTGGATTTAACGCCATCTAAAATTTCAAATGGCGGCTGCTTTTCAAGTTTCTTATACTAAACTTCACATTATAAACTTATTTTACAATAAAATGGTTGCGCTTTAGTTTGGGGTGTAATTGCTCGTATAATATATAACCTTAAGACGAAATCAGTATCACCATGCTCGTGTTGCGGATAGAAGGTCCCTATACCAAGGTACTGAGCTGAATATGGTTAGAATAATTAATAAGCAGAGGCGCTTAATTTCCCAGAGATGGACTTGAAGGAAGAAATTCCCCAGCGAAAGCGTGACAACTGTACCGAAAACTGATTATCTGGAACAGCAATGTAACCACAAAAGTAAAACGTTGTCGATGCGGTTCAAAATGATCAAACGGGCAGCGCACCCGACGGTGAGTCGCAAGCAGTGCTGATCAGCATCAGGCATTTTTGCGGCAGTAAAAATAATACAAACAGCATCGCATAGATGTCATGTTCAAAGAAGATGAGCTGGTGAAGAAACCGGCACATTTCTAATCCAGAAATAGCCAAATTTCTCAATCAAGTTTGTGAAACCTTTTGAAGGGCCGTATGTTGTCGTAAAGTTTTGCTTGGCCGGAGTCTATGAATTGGCGTCTCAAGAGGGCGGCTTAAAAGGAAGATACGACGTTTCTAAGTTGTTCAGATACGAGCACCTGGACCAATCAAATGGTGAGGAACTAACACCTGATAAGGCGGCAGCTTTAGGCCAAGAGCTTCTCGGGATTCATGACTCGGATGGGAAAGGGGAAGCGACCGCGGAGGGAGAACCGGAGGGTGAAATAATTTGGATCGCATACTATAAACTCAAACGAGCAGCCGAGCTGGAGGGCGATGAGGGCCTCAGCCGCAAGAACTTCGTTATCAGTCGACGATATGGTCGGCTGGCGAGTTGAGGATGTCGGGTCCATCATCTGGTGGTAGAGGGGTTTGGAGATATTCAGCCGGCTGAGGGCGAGTGCCAGGCTGGTAGATCCTCAATTAGGGAAACAAAAGGCGAGGTACCTCGGGCACGTGGGCAGACTGTAGGGCTACAGCTGCATTACGCTTGATGATTTATACAGGAGGGAAGAAAGCATCAACGGCAAAATAAACATTACCATGGGGATGTTGACACCGGCTGATTAGCAAAAGGACGTTCTGACTGTGCTTTCAGTCGAGACTTCAAGCACACAACAAATAGGTTGTGTGTTTTAGATGAGTGTTTGCATTGCATTCATCGCGCACCTAGGCGACGTTTTGAAATTGAATATTAAATTAAATACAACTTTCTGAAGGTCTCTGCAAAAATCTGAATAAATTAATTAGCCGAAGACCTACAAATACACCTAATAGTCATACAAGCCGAGAAATGCATTTTCAGCACTTTTTAATACTGTATCTATTTTCAAGCTTACAATTCTTTACTGAAATTAAATATCAAATTCAATATACCTTTCTGAAGGTATCTAAAAAAATCTGAATTTAAATTAATTAGTTAAAGCCCTCAAAATACACCCAATAGTCGTGAGAGCTGAGAAATGCATTCCGGTAACTTTGAGAAAGTTGCTGAAATTCATTTTCAGGTATTGAGTATTTTCAGGGTTCAGTCTAATTAATTTAAATCCAGATTTTCGAGGAACCTTGAACGTGAAAATAGAGTATTAAAAAGTTGTCGAAATTCATTTTCAAAGCATTTATGACTATTGGATTTATTTTAGGGCTTATGCTAATTAATTTCTTTAGTTAAATAAAGGTTTAATAATAAAAAGAAGTGAAAAGGACCTTATTTATGCAGGATAAAGTGCCTCGAGGTCAATTCGCGTTCGGTGATTTGTCTAATGTAGTTCTCTTTTTGTGTATGGCGTACATTATTAATTCTAGGGGTGGACCATCGTTTCAAAGTTACGATCGGAATATTTTTCCAACATGGGGCGGCACCATAACAGTAATGTCCAGATAAGGTCATAGCCATTTTGCAAGACACTGGCGGTAAGTTCAACCACGGAATAGACGAATTGGATATGTCAATCCAAATTAAATGTTAGTACGGCAAATTTCTTACTTATAAGTAGATTGCGATAGTAATATAAAAATAATTTAAATTGAACGGCGATATTTCGAAGAGTGACATTTCCAACATGGCTGCCACCATCTGTGATCTCTAGTGTTACAAATGATGCGTTATTTTGGGGTTATAATTTCAATGAGTTAAGTCCCGTTATCTCACATTTCACAACCCCTCTACTTAGGAACAAGTGACACTTAGCTGCACAGAAGCATGTACACACGGAACACGTACAAAGCGCACTCATTCATCATCTTCGCCCCAATAGAGATTGATGGGAATAAGGGGAATTTGACGTAACCGAATTTTTTTCATTTTAAAGGCTTTGACTTAACTGGAAGTTGAATGTATGGGTCGTGATATCAGTTTCGTCGGGTCTTGGTGTGGTAGTTCTCATGAGCCAGGCCACACCAACAAATTATGCAATGGTTGGTATAAGCACCACGTCATCAAAATTTCTAGCTTAGGCGAACTGGCAGGCGTGGTTTGCTTTACCGCGCGGTTCACGTGAACCCACTTTACCCTACATAATTTATAGCGTATTTGATGCAAACTGCCTGGCACACTCAACTTATCCCTTAGCATATGTGAATTTTGAAATATCGACTTGCAAAGCCGAACTGTATCATTTTGTCACGTGCACATAAGGGCCACACACATACTAACTGTGAATGTATGTGCATAAGATCGGACAATTTGTTATTTGTAGAAAGCTTAGAATTTTGTTAGAAACAATTGAATATGTATTATGCTATTATATTTACCAATGGAATTAAGAATAGCCGCAAATAATAATACCAGAGTATGAGCGATCTTCATTTTTCCGAATTGAAGGAAACAGTTCAGTTCGTAATTTTACCAACAATGATTATGTCCGTTAATTGAAAAAAATATTCCACCACGCTTTTCTTACATATATTTACTTTTGTGATTGTGTTTTAAAGAGATATCTTAATTTTTGTGATAAAAGTCGAGACAAATAGATCTATTTACCTAGTACTATGAAACTGACGTCACAATTGATACGAGTATAATCCTATACGGTTTAGTTGTAACTGGATTTCACATGTAAAAATTTATTGCGTCCACTAAAATGACGCATTTAAAAGTTTAAAAAAACTAATATGAATTCTTCAAAATATGTATATTCTGCTTTACAACTTTATTATTATTGCTGCATATTATTTTCGGTAATCACAAATGGAACATGTTTTCGCCGTTTAAAATATATTTTCTTGATGTACATTGAATAAATTTTTTTCGTATTGTAGAAAAATATTTCAATTGTTTTCATCGGCGCATTTTGATCACACCAAAGAAGAAGGGTCCTGAAAAATTTGCTGCTAAAGTATTAATTATAGGTGCTTATTTTCAAGATTTCAAACAATATGATAGTCAAATTCTGTTTTGAAAAGTTAATCGCTAGGCACGAATTAACGTGGATGTGGAAGGAGATGAAATCAAGGGTGACCCGAAACAAAATATTTTTTATTCTTGTTTCTACTTTCTTAACAACTGCGTGCATAATATTACCTAGTGTATTAAGGTAGTAAAGTATTCTTCTGATGGCCGATATTTCATGTAAATAAGAGTTTTTGATTTTTCACACGAAATTATTTCTTACTTTGATGTGAAGAAAAACGAACAAGAACCGCGCAGAGCAGTCATTCTAATTCGAGAGGTATCGCGTAAGGGTAGTCCGTATTATTCAAGTCTTATCACTATTCATAACGTACAAGTTCGATAACTTTATTATTATTATTACGACACCATTAAGCCGTTTCCCTTTCGGTGTAGGCGTGACTCACTCGGTGGGGAAGGGAGTAGTGCGAGGAAGCGGTTATAGAATGTTTAGATTGATCTAGAGTTCTCGTGTTATTTATTTAAATAACAGGTTCCTTCCGCAACACTGATCCGACCCAGGTTACTGATCAATCTAGAAATCACTTCAAGTGAAGATCCTCACACAATCCTCATGTGAGGTTCCCCACACGTTTTCCTTATGGAGCATATGAGTCTGCGATAAAAAATATAGGTTTCGATTCAAAATTTTGAAGTTACACCCTCCTCCTTCCCCAGAGATGGAGTGTAGGATACATTTATGCATAGACGCTTTTCCCCTTCAAAAATAAAATTTTTTCGTTCAGGATATTTTTTTCGTTAGATGTGCAGTTCTTTAAATATTTTGATATCTCTCGATAAAAGAATCACTCTGTATGAATATTAAATGTTTGTAAATTTGTAAGACTTAACAATCAAAGTTTCAAGTAAAAATTGCAATCACTATGTTTGTATCAACATGTAAATACAATTCGAATTTTACAAGGGATTTTTTACGCCCTCGGGCAACGACACATAAGAAGGACAGACCTGAAACCGCGAACCTCTTCTTGCGATCGACCACATTTATTCCTATATATTGCAAAAACCGAGAGGACTGCCAGTTTTCCTTGAATGAGATATTAGCAACATCGAAGGGCCCCACATCTAACGATGCGGAGCATCGTAATGAAGGAAGAGAGTACTTATCAGGATTAATTATTAGATAGAAGATACTGACGGATTATTGGTATAACAACAAGGTTATAGATAAGCAGAAGAAACGCAGCGACATTCCCAAAACTCTAAGAGATTTTCTTGATAGCATTTTCGTAAAAAACAAACGCAGTGAAGATAGTCCACATCGAGAATCGCCTCTATCGCGCGAGCAATTATAGCAGAAACTCGCCCAAGCTAGCCTTCACTGATGATGATGACTTTCAACGGATAAGTAGAGATGACCTGATGGAAGTGCAACCCTAGCAAATAATCTCAAGTGTGAAAAGGTCAAAGAGAAGCGGAGAGCAGAATGAGCCTTTCACCTCCACTCTAAAGTATTTTATTATTTTTATTTTATTGATTTTATCAATATATTATTATGATTTATCTGACCCAAAATGATCACATACATTTATTAAGTGTCATTGTAGAGCTAATATAAACTTATAATTCTGCAAGTTTTCAACATTTTTTTATCAATTTTTGGACTTTATTTAGATATTATCTGAAAAATAAGGGTCGTAGGAAAAAATTAAAACAAAGATTTTTGTACGGAATTTTGAACTGTCAAAAAATACGGACAGGTTAGGGCCGAGGATAACGAAAAAGGTTCCTTATATAGACCTAAAGAAAAGTTTAAAAACCCTAATTCCTTTAGTCAGAATTATTGTCACAAAAAACTACTTACCACCATTATCCGCCATTCAGACATGCACACCGATCAATTTGCATACCCCTCGTAATAACTGTCGCGAATATCGAGGATAATTTGAATAAACATTGTATTTTAGCCAAACGCTCTTAAAATGAAAGTTAGCGGTGTCCATGGCCTGTTTAATGTAGATGCGTATCCCGTACTAATTATTAGAATGGCAATTTTCCGCGTGAAAAAATTGACAGTGACTGACGGTGTTACAGGAATTGGGAAAATAATGAATTGAGCTTGAAAATTTAAACTAAACTTTAAAAAAATTTGAAGTTACTGTTAAAATGATACATTCAAAATTTATTACACACACAAACAGTTTTCTTTTCTTCAAAAATTGCACAATCATATATTTTGAATTTGGCCTTAGATTGTTTACGATTCTGCACAACTATAATCAACAATAAGGTACCATTTAAAAAAACATTTATTGAAACCATTCCCACCGCGCCCAGCATAGCTTAAATATAAAATTTGGATTATTTGCATTTAAAACAACTTTTTATATTTATTGGAATTGAATTATTGACCTAGCTGCAGAGTATCTTGGTTTGTAACTACTATGCTAAAATTGTTTTCTATTTTACGTCGGGGGCCTACTGGAACTAGGTGTTTTTTGTTGTCTTCCAATTTTTAACCCTTGCCGGTTCTCATGATTAATTTCGCTCGAGCGTGTTGCCTCGATATAAAATAAAATCCACTAAGAATACCACTATCCTTTAATATTGCATAAATGTCTCCATTAGATTTTGCTAATACCAATTGTGGTTCGATTGGCATGGGTACATATATATCATCTCCTTTTAAGATCACATAAAGAGCCATTGGCTCAAAACTGTATTTTCGAAATTCGAATCGCACGTGTGGATCACTCTTGGGAATGAGCCGAATAAGCCCATGTTGTGAAAGTCCATATCCGAGTATCACATAATCAGATGGCTTAAAAGGAGGCTCGGGTTCGGCAGGGGAATGAGGTATGCGACGATAAGATGAAGAAGGTGGGCGAAGACTTAGGTCCAAGTGGGGAATTCGAGACGATTCATCAAAAGGGTGACGGTCAGGCTGCCAGCTTGATTCTGCAAGCAGAAATAGGGGATTAATTTGCTATACAAGACATATTTAAATGTTGGGATATATTAACGCCATGATTGTTTCACAAACATGCGTCTTAATTTTCGGGAATAGTCAAAACCCAATAGAGCTAACTAAAGTAAATCAGCTATTCTCTATTCGAAATCCAATACGCATTAATTACTTCAAATGTCTTTTAATATTTCATAGAATTTTCTAATCTCTAAATAAAAGAAGAAAAACAATTCTAACACCCTATAAGAAAAATCTAGATTGATGTTCCTTGAATGGTTATTTCTATCGGATTTTCAAGTATATCACGGTCTGATTAATTCCGAGTTGAGCAGAAAATCTTTGTTTAGCGCAACAGTTCTTCATGCCTCTCATAATGTTTTGAACCTTTTCGGTAGTCATAGATAGGTATTCTTATTAGGTTTCTATTCAGGACGCTGCACAGTGCCTTTAAGTTATTTACGTTCTCTGTGTCTTCCTTGTCGGAGCCTGGCAGTTAAGTTCCTGAAATTGGATATGTAGTTCCGTAGTTTGGGTTTCTTTTTTCGTTCAGGCCATCCTTGGACTATTGTTCGCGACTGATTCTTTAGTTAATAGCTATATTGAGCAGTAAATCTCGGTACCATCTATCCATGTTTTTATTTTCGTTTTGCAAAATAATCATGTGGCTCACTGTAACTATAATTACGTTATTTAATTTGTTTCAGTCATTTGTTGTATGTTGTTTTGAAAGACTATTACCATTTTGTGGTGCACGAAAAGAAGACTCAGCTGGCAGGCTGTTTAGACCTGGAATTAGACGAATCGGACGCAACAAGAAATAGATTCGATTTTATAATTGCAAAGAGGACGAATACAATATCATTAACAGGCTGTCCTGTCGATCGTAGGAATTAGAAAAGTATGAATAATAAGAAAAGGTGATCCTTTAAAACAGCAGAAGTCCACTGGATTTCGTTATTTCTTAGATGGTGGGTCCTGAAAGTCACATCGTAAGTATGCTGGGAAAATTAGTATAGGTTGGTACCGGAACCCTAAATAGAATGGTGATGGTGAAGCCTTATCATAATACTCGCCCTCTATCTGCATACTCTTCTAATGCATTTTTTTTTACTTTGAGTGTTTTTCCTTTTCCCATTTTTCCTTTTCTTGTCCCTTTTTAATCCTTTCCGGTTTCTCATTTTCTTTATACACACTCTGTGGTGACAGATACACTCAGGGATTCAGCATGTGTCATATCAGTTTTTGAAAAATTAAGCCAACCACATCTCGAAAAAGGGATATATACACGAAGCGTATATAGAGGCACATTTCCATTCACGTCCCTCTCACGCCCCAAGACCTAGCTGAAATAGACACCACCATTTGTGATGATATCTTGAAAAAGACTAATAACTTAATTGAAGGCCCTGTATAAGATCTTTTGCAGCTGTATAGTAGATAATGTGATTGTTATAAAAAAGTCTATAAAATTCACACAAGTAATACTTTTAGATTCACAGATTCA
>JAAAKG020136098.1:0-13312 GCA_010014905.2 Druon quercuslanigerum | reverse complement strand
GTCACAGAAATAATGTAAGGTCACACCCCTGCCCCTTTTCCCACGCGTCATGGGGGCGGGAAGGCACCCCTGTGACTAGACCCAGAAAAAAATTAGGTCACACCCCTGTACCTTTTCCCACGCGTAGTGGGGGCGGGAATGCACCCCTGTGACTGGTCACAGAAATAATGTAAGGTCACACCCCTGCCCCTTTTCCCACGCGTCGCCGATCTCTGTCACCATGCCCGTTTTATCTGACACCTATTCATAATGTCACTCATCCCTACTGCAAGCACACTGACCTCTTTCACCATGCCCGTTTATCTGTCACCCGTTTCTAAATGCCCATGAATTGTATGAGTTTTTTAATGTAAATTGATATATCACTGATTTTCTCGGAAACTATTATCTGTAGAAAAAAAATGTGTATCTGGATGAGGTCTACAACTTTTGTTTGAAAGTTTTTTTGAAATTTTGCAGATTACCTGAGATAAACGCAAAAAACCATGATACGTAGGTATACGTAGTTTGATGGGTTTTGGAGGTGGACCATAATCGGAAGTTTATCCAAATACATAAAATCATTATGAAATAATGTCCTTTAGTTTATTACGAAATTTCTCACTTTTAAATTTAAACTTATTTTCGCGCTTCCTCATCAGAACATTCAATGAAAACTCGTTCATTGCTTTGTCAACGCTTCATTACGTATACTGCCTGCAGTTATTTCTAAACTGTCAATTCCTGTTCGTCCTTCCTAACCTACGATAAAGATTCCTTTTCAATTTTTATTTAAATGTAGTCATTAACAGGTTTAAAGTCTCATTTATTTTTTGAGACTTTATTAAAACCTGTATTTATTATTTTTTTAAATTTGACTTATGGAAAAAATTATGACTGATAAATCTCCAATGACATCGGTTTCTATTTTGTTTTTTGCTCTACGAAATTAATCTGATGTTTTTGATTAATTTAAACTGCGATAACTCAAGTAAATTTATATTATGTTACGTAATCATTTATCATGATTGTTCTTCTTCATATTACTTATTGTAAAAATATAATTATTCAGGTTAAAACCTTTTGAAAAAGGTACGCATTATACCGAAGCGTTAAGGATTGAGAGAGGATTTAAAAAAAAATAAATTTCCAGTTAAAAAATGGTTTTCAGCTCAATTTTATTTTAATTTATGTGGACCGTAAGACATAAGAAATAATCTAGGATTGAACATTCATGAGTAGAGTAAGCAGGCACAGAAAGAATATGTCTTTGAATTAATTTTAATAGATGTTTTAACATCCCTTAAACATTGAAACCAGGAAAATGGCATTCCTTCACGATTAAAAACCCAAGGGATGCTCTTATCGATAATAATAATAGTAGTATTAATTGAAATATAAATACTCAAAATATATAAGAAAGTAATAAAAATAATAGTAATAATAATAATAATAATAACTGGTTCAAATATGCACGAGTTTCCACCAACCAGTGCAAACATGTTCTAACTTATTACAACCAGTACCATTTAGTTGCAAGGATATTTTTACACGTGAAGTTCAAATTTTTATAAAGCTCTTGTCCGCAACGGACGCAATATGACGAAATTGTAAGTGAAGGAGTAAAATTAGAATCTAGTTATATTAAAATGTTGTCACAGGCTTAAGATGGTTACATTCCAACGTGTCCAAGACATTTTTGGTTAGAATTGGATTTTCATATATTTATAATAGTTTTGCACGGGGCTGTCCCGGTATATATCATCAGTCACGGACACATTTATAATGCAATCAAGTGATCTGATGAGAGCTGTGTGCTACGACATACTGGACAAAACCTGGTTTTTGCCCCATAATTGACGGACTGGGTTGCAGTCAAGTGCACGATGGAGGGACCTACAGCTTAAGGTGGGTTCCGAACAACCAGAATCTCGGTAAAGGTACATAGAAAAATTTCCAGAGGTACCGGCTCAGTGATTGAATCGCGGACCTCTGAGGTGAAGTCCGAGCGTCTAACCAGCTGAGCCACCGAGGCTCAAATATATTATATTATTCAGAGCTACCGATGCTTCAAAACTATCTCGCATCGACAACGGCGGATCTAGAAACTAAATTTGGTGGGGGTGTTTCAAAAATGTTAAATGCGATTACTTTGTCTGCGTTATATTTGTTAATACTATATGGAATTCAAGAACCTTTGCTAGGAGCGATCGACCCATCGCCCCACCGTGTATCCGCGCTTGTGCACCGGCTCGATGACCATGTGTTTCCAATTTTTAAAATGCACATTTCTCGAAAACGGGTCCAAATTGTGTCTTTTTTATTTTTCTGTGAAAAACTCTGGTTTTTGAATTAAGGAGAATATCAATTTGAACAAAAAAGCAGAACCACAGGTCCCCTTGTTAGTCCCAATGTCATTCAAAACTTAGCTTGTTTCAATATAATATGCTTCGATCTTAGATTCAGTCTCAATGTTTCTTAAAAACTATTTTAGTATCAATTTAAACATCACCGTCTAATTTGAATTCAGTCTCATTGATAAAAGTTTTCATCTCAGCCTCTGTGTTAGCTTTGAGTTCAGTTTCAATCTCAGTATTAATATTTATCATGTCAAATATCTGAATCTCTGCCTCATTTTAAGTTTCTCTTATTGATAAATTTTAATTTAGTTGCAATGCGAGTATAATTGACAGTGCCATTCTTTATCTCAATTTCTGTCATAATTATATTATCAACCTCAGTTTCAAAATTAATCTTAATCACTGTCTCAATATTTGAATCAATTTGAGTCTCTTTCTCCATGTTATTTTCACGCAGCGCCGAATTAACATTTTTCGGGCCCTCTTAAGGGCAGAGAAAATCACAATTTTCGACGGAGCCGGGGGCTAAACCTCGAAGGCGCCGTCATAAGGGCAGAGAAAATCCCAATTTTCGAGAAAGCAGGAAAATAAATCAAAATTATTTTTAAATTACAACGTTTTTATTTTTTTACTATATTTTACAATTATGGACAATTATGGAATTGCTGTAAAGTACGTGAAGTTTATTCATTTTTTCCGGGGTCAGGGGCCCCTCGGCCCCCTGGGGCCTGGGGCACTAGCCCCAACGTGCCCCTTGGTAAATCCGGTAATCAGTCAAAGTTGCTAAATCATGCTCAGTCTGAGCGTGAGTATAATTGTCAATGTGAATTTTTGCTTGATACTTATTCTGAGTCTCATTTTCTGACTCAATCTCAGTTCCAATTACAATCACAATTTCGTATTTACTTCATCTCAAGCTAAGTTTTCTACTTAATGTTTTGCATAATGTCTTAAGAGGTGACATTTGGCGAAGATAGGGGGCGCATTTATCTGAACAATAAAATTTATAACGTTCGTTATTCTCACACAATTAGATTACATATGTACCTGCATGTTATACCCTACAATTCGGGGTTAGCAGTCTCAACTTTCCAATCTAGTTTTGTACTGGCCCGTAGCGCTACGCACACTGAAAAAAAAGATTGTTCGTACCAAGTGAATTTTACTTGGCTGAAGTAAGGAAAACTCCTGTTTATTTTTAAAGAAATACTTATATAAGACAAATAAATATAAGCACTGCGATTGCAAAAATTATTTATTTCAGTTAAAGTATGATATATTGGTTGGTAGGGAATATTTCATTGAATGAAAGAAATATTAATTGAGGAACAAAAATATACATATTGAAGTAAATTAATAACTGATTGTTCTAAATGAGTATGCCATGAATGGGAATGAATCAGTCTATACCCTAAAGGGCAGTTGTACCTAAGTCGGGTAGTTCTTAATTGAAATGGGCAGTTCTAAAAGTCAAAATGGGTAGTTCTAACATATTAATTCCACTCACGTGACAAAATTATACATAAAATAAAAAATTCGAAAGAAATTTATATAATTGTTTATGTTATTAATTGCGACTGCATGAGACGCATGAAAGATGTTTGTATGTTAAATATAGCTCGGGTAAAACTTCGTAACACAAAACCATATATCACAAAAACTAATATTTTTTATATGCTTGGTCGTACAGTTTCTTATTTTATAGGATATAAACGCACGCATTATTGCCAGAAAAGTGTTCAAGGAAAAATTATGAGGAAAGTATTCAGTACAACAAATCTGAGAAGCACAGACCTTTTTTTGGCGTTTGCTCACTTTCAGGTCGGGAAGTCCTACATTTTTCTTAGTGTATACCCTGGAATGAATATTTCTTTGAAATAAGGAAATTTGAGTTGATGGAAGCAAATATTTTATAGGCTCAAAGACTATTTTCCCACATCAAATTTTTAGACATTTGAAGCAAAAAAATATCCCACTGATTAAAAAAATATATATATTTCTATGACCTACACAATGAGCCAGTGTGATAAAGTAGTTGATACTTCAATTGTAGTACATATTTACTTGAATCATAAACTGGATTCTTTTCGCTTAAATTATAATTAACATTGTTATTATTATACATATTTTTAATTGAAACAAATCAGATACTTTAAAATCTTGATTAACCTGAAACAGAAAAATTCTATGAAAAATACACCTTAAGCAGGAATCGAACTTGTGACTGTCAAGTGTAAAGTTCACAGCGATTACCACGAAGCTGCCGCAACAAGCAAATTTAAAGGCGGAAATCCGCATTTAACCCTTACCAAAAATTTTAAAGAAATATTTCTTCAAATCTGGATATTGAATTCAACAACATATTTGTTTAATCTAAAGAAGTATTCAATTATAAAAACTTACTTGAAATTAATAAATGTTTGATTTAAGAAAATAATTGATTTGTTGGTCCTAATGTTTATTTATTTTAAATAATTTATTTCTATTAATCAAATGAAATATTTCCTTCAACTAAAGAAACAGATATTTATATAAACACAATATCTGGTTGATCTAAGTAAATGCTTCATTAATAAAAATGCATGAACTCTTTGGAACAAATAAGTATATTTTCAATTTAACTATTATTATTTTGAATCACATCAGTACTTATTTGATTTAAAATAACCTGAACACTTTATTCAAGAATGGAAAAATAATTGATTTAAATGCATCTGAATCAATTCAAAGATTCGAACTCATTGAATCAAATAAATATTTCTTTGAACGACTAATCAGATATCAAAGAATCTATATCTTTTAAATCGAGACAATAATTATTTCGAATGTGAGAAATATTTATTTGAATTAAGAAGTTTTAATATTAGGTGTTTAAAATTAGTTTGGGATAAAAGAAAATTAGCGTTGATACAATTTCAAGAGAAGTGAAGTAACAACAGGTGAACAGGATTTTAATGCGTACATATAATGTTGTTTCCACTAAAATCAAAATTATTTAACCGTTTTTTTAAATTTCCCTGAAAGCTCTCTTAAAATACTTTCAAACCCTTACAAACTTACATAAATTGACGCTTAGGGATGCAGAGGTAGTCTCTATTTGTGCTCGATATTTAACAGCAGCCCTTTTTCAAAGAGCGAATCTCGGTTCAGCCGTATTATTAAAACGGGCGGGCGTGTTTTACAAGTTACCAATAAAACAGAAGTGGCGAGTACTCGAGCAACGAGAAAAGTCAATCCGCGAGCCGATGAAGCGCGCAGTCTCGTTCTACAATCTACAGCATCGGATCATGGTGGATGATGATGGGGCTCCTTTTGAAGTTGTCCTATCTTTGTTCGCTGCTTTCTCGAATGGCACAAGCATTGGCCCCGGTATCCCACGTCCTTCTTCATAATCCCCTACCCCCTCCCATCACTTTCTCGCACCACACTCCTTGTCCCTCAAACCGTGCCGGACCCTTTTTCTCCTTCTGTGAAGCAGTCGCCGATGTAATCCCGGATTCAGCACTCAATTTGCCATGTTACACAGCGGTTTCAGCACCCAGTACTTCACCCCCAGAATTCCACTTATTCAACCCCCTTTTTAGACAACAGTGCTCGCAGTCGCACCCCGTGTGGCCGCGCCACATTTCCTTGCCTGTTTACGATATCTCTTCGTTCCTTCCTGCTCGGATCCCTGCCCACAGGCTGTTAGAGCTCATCCCGAACCCCATCCCTACTTAGGGATAAGGACGCAGGAGGAAGGGGTGAAGGGATCATGGAACGATGGGATGAGTGTTAAATCAAGAATAGTAACCTAAAGCCAGAATTCTGAAAGTGTGTGTGTGCATGTGTGCGTTTGGAGCAAGCAGCACCCCTGTTGCATTTAAATTAGATTAGATAAGTCAGTAAATGCGGTATTCAAAGTAAAACCTGGGATTTGGTTTCATCCTGGGACTAAGGGGAAGTCATTGGTGGTTAGAATGGTGTGGCGGCGGGTGACAGATCGACGAGGACGATCACTGTACGATAGCTCTCATGTATGTTTAATACGAACATCTTATATGTATTAGCTATTTGAAGAGAAATGAAAAATGCGACGTGAAAGCCTTCTGAATTCGATTGTCAAGACGGTCTATGTTAAATGAAATATCTGTTTATTTACATGAGAGCGAGGTGTACAATTTTTTAATAGGCCATATTATAAACTGACAGAACTTGATGAACAAAATATGACCTCTTTATATATTAACCACCTCGGCGTTGTGATAGCTTAAATTATTCTCGATATAATCGGAAGATATGTGACCAAGAAAGTAAATATCTTTTTGTTACGCTGTGAATTTTATGGTGTGTACTTTCTTGAAGCGAATCATTCTACTCGAACTCTGTTCAATTTTCTGACGTTTAAATTTACAATAACATGTTGAGTATACTTAATTCTTTTGCATTCTCTATAGAATCTCTTGAATATAAATAAAAATGAACTCTAGTAATTTCTAGTGAATTATTTGAAGTCCGCTTGACTATGATTCCGGGATTTCTTTTGAATTTATTCGGATTTTCTTAAACTGTTTTGCATCCAATTGAAATCACATCATTGTTCTTGAATCCGTTTAAATTCCTTTGAATTTTGTTGAATTTCTTAGAACACTATTACATTTTTTTAAATTTTTTTGAATTTTTAGGAATTCTAATGAATTCTTTGAATTCTGTTTAATTATTACGAATCTCATGAGTTCCCTGAATTCTGTTGATCCTGTTAAATTTTGTTGAAATGCTGTCTTTAGAACGCTCTTCAATGTACTTAAATTCGTGGGCCTGGCGCACAGTCGGCTACAGTAAAAAAATGCGTAGGAAAATCGTAGAGGAGAGTAGCCAATATGAGACACCAAATCTGTTTCGTGTGATTGCCGGAATTCTATAAACTAAATTTATAAATAATATAGGTAATTTTAAAAGGAGGTTAGATTATCATAAGGTGCTTAAATGATAAATGTTATCAAAAGTGTTTTTTTCAAACACACCAAACTATTCTCATAATATGAGACACCCCAGAAAAGTGCTAATAAATGCAAAATAAAGTATTATTTTCAAATTAAAACTTTATTCTATGTTTCTGAAGTACAAATTTACTGTTGTTTAGATTTATTCTGTTTTTGCAGTTGTCACAAACCCTTTTGTAACAGGTTTTCCCCACGCAGCCAGAGTGTCGTATAAGAAACACACGTTCTCATATTATGAGATCCTCACCGTTAAACTACGCACTTACTACAGCTAAACTGTACAATGAAAACCTTGAACACTATCGATACTTTCCTACTTAGTTATTCAATTCCTATCAATCCCTATTCCGTTAAGCAGACTTTACTGCTAAATACTCACTTAATGCATAATAAATAGGGTTCAAAGACTTCCCTTCCAAGAACTTGTACCACAACCGAATTGGCTTATACTCTTTAGAAGCACAATAAAAAATTGTCTTTACCACAAATTTACTTTTTCTTCAGGGGATGCAAGTTAATGATACAATTAACAGAGTGCGCTTCTTAGTTTATCTGTAACCCCGCTATCTATTATTACGGGAATATCTTATATTTGGGTAATCTCCTCTAGAACTTTTAATAGGAATGACCTAGAGAGATGAAGAATTTTGGAATTTACAGATGAATAACTAAAGAATAAAGAAAATATATGGAGAAGCTTAAAGAAACCCTTTTTATTTAGAAAATCTATGTTAAATTTTACACTTTCTGACAGAAATTTGTATCAATGAATTTACACGAAGCAAAGTCTCGATTTCGAAATTACCATGCTTTGATGTGGATTTTTGTGGCTTGGTGAACTGTCGGAATCCAATGCCATCATCAGTTCTGAATTACGCAAATAGTATACTTTTTTGAATAGCGCAAATCGTAGTATATTGGGACGAAATCATGAAAAGCTGGCCAAAAATAAAATAAAATAATTTTCCTAAAAATTAGTTTTGATAGTTGGGATTGTATTACTGATGGTTAAAGACCTCGGATAAGCTATATAGAGGAGTCAGGTATTTCTAAAATGCTCTTAGGCTCATTTTGAATGCACGCCTCATGAACGCTACGTTCTGCGCTCCTAAAGTTGAAATAAATTATTTGTTGTTAAAATTTGACTATTTCCGCAGAAGTAAGCCGATTTACACGTCCGAATATGGAATCTGTTCTTGATAGTGAAAGCAAACAAACGTCTAAATTCAAAACCCCAACTAATTGATATTTTCCCTTGAAATTGTTATAAATTTTGACTGCAAGTGTCTGCCGAATTATTGTTTATTATATGAGCAAATGAAATATATGAAAATTAGTTTCTACTTCTTACAACTTTGTTCCTTGACACGGATTTTTCATCGGTTGCTGCGGCGCAGAATCCAGTGCAACCAAATCGCCAAAAAGCTGGCCAAAATATAAAAATGTTCATGGAATGGGTCAAAATCTGTTACTCACGAGATTTTAAGGCCTCTGATTACGAATCCGAAGACAAAAACTTCGAAAAAATGGCCGTTCTAATATGGCGAACGCGTATGCTAAATAAATGTTTTTCTTTTAATTGGTATTAGTGCGTTTTCTAGGTCGTAGATTATGAATTCGAAGTCGAGTTGAAAATTCAATTTCATTGTAGATAACTCGCCATGTTCCTTAAAAACTCAACAATTATCTTGAAAATTAATTATTTTGTTGAGAATTCGTCTTTTGGGTACACCCTTGTAGTGCAGCGTTGGGCGTTTAATACCCTCAAAAATTTGTGAGCTCTCAAAGATATTACTTCAGGCCATGTGACGAGACGTTCACGTGACCAAAGCTGGTCCTCAATTTTTCTTTCCCAACTTACGTCTAAACGAAATAAGGTATTGCTCTGAAAGTTTGAGAAATAAAAGAGGAGGCAATAATGTGAATGTCTCTGTTTTGTTCCCAATCGAAATTTTGAAAAAAAATTAGAAGAAATAAATATTGGAAGCTATATCGGTAATGTTCTTTCCCAACTTACGTCCACACGTATTAATAATATCCTGTTAAAAATTTGGCACGCTAAATGGACGGATGAGTAAAAGAATGTAGAGTCTGATTTTTGTTTTAAGAGACGTCGTTGAACAGACGTAGTATTTCTCTGGCAGTTTCAAAAGACGTTGTATCTCGTTGACCAACCAAGAGACGTCGTGCCTTTCTCGCGGTGCAAAAAACGTTGTATCTCGTTCGCTTTTCAGAAGACGTCGTACATCGCCCGCTGTTTACGAGACGTCGTATCTCGTTCGCAGTTTAAGAAACGTAATTTTTCAGCTACTAATTGACAATAGCAATAACTGCGTATATTTTTTATCATATTTTATAAAACTAGGATTTAATGTAAAATAATAACATTATTATACTCTTATAACTTATAACTCGTTGGATTAAACAATCTTGAACTTCACAACACACATATACTAAATCATTACTCCATTATGTTTATCCAATAGTTATGACATTCTATCGGAATGATTTTGAGATCACACATTTTCGTTAAATCTTTTTTTTTCATCAGCGTTCAAAAGAATTTTTGCGTCGTATTATAATATTAAGTTGTTTCCCTTTCGGTGTAGGCGTGACTCGCTCTATTTTCCGCCATACTTTTATGTCCTGGTATACTTCTCTGGATTCTTTAACGTCCATGCATTTTTTCACGTAGACTCTTGTGTTTCTATGACTTCTTATACCTCTTTAAACTAGGGTCTCATTCACATATTCTAACTGATATTTCCGCGGTATGTCTCTGGGTATGCTGCCATTTACTTTACCTTGATACACTTGTTTCGTTAGTCGTTCATCCTTCATTCTCTCAACATGCCCAAACCATCTTAATCGATTTCTTTCCCATATGTCAACTAGCGTCTCTTCCGTACCACATTCCTTAAGGATTATCTCGTTGTCCACTTTGTCCATCAGAGTTTTCCCGCATATTATGCTTAAGAATCTTATGTCAATCGCGTTAATTTTACTTTCATCTTTTTCTTGCTAGGTCAATGTCTCGCTGCCGTACAAATATAGTCGGTACACATATAGAATGATGTATTGCCATTTTAGCCTTATTTGATGTATTTTTGCTTCTGATAAGGGGGTCTGCTCTACCAATAAACTTCTCACCTCCGTTTATGCATCTATCTAACTCCTCATCTATCTTCCCGTCCCTAGTAAATAAGCTACCGAGGTATACGAATTTATCAATTTGTTCAATTCTCTCATCACTTAATACAATGTTGCATATTGTTTTCTCACTCTTTTCTTTGAACACCATGGTTTTTGTTTTCTTTAAGTTAATTTTGAGCCCATACTCTTCATTCTTGCATTAAATTAATTCAACATTCTTTGCAAATCTTCGATTGAATCTGCCATAAAAACCTTATCATCTGTAAAAGCTAATCCATGCAGCTTTACTGTTTTGAGATTCACACCTGCTTCTTCGGAAAGAGCCATTCCTAAACACTTGTACATAAATAATATAAATAGATATGCAGACATAACACAGCCTTGTCTAACGCCTTGCATAATATCGAACCAGTCACTCAATTTCCCATTTACCATTACACTCGCTTCGCTACCCGTTTATATTGTTATTATAGCTTGTAGGCGCCATCCATTTACTTCGTATTCTTTGAGGACTTTCCAAAGTTTATTTGTGTCCACCTTGTCAAAGCTTTTCCTAGGTCGACAAATGCACAGGAAACTTTTTTCCCACTCTCAAACTTTTTTTTGCGATTTGCCTTAAGCTAAATATTTGATCCGTACATGACCTTCCTGGCATAAACCCACTTTAGACTTCCCAAATCCTTTTCTCTGTTATTTTCATTACGCTACTAATAAGTATTTTGGAGTATATTTTAATTAGGGTACTTAATAAACTGATACCACAGTAATTATTGCAGTCGCTTTTATCTCCCTTTCTTTTGTCATCTGGGACTTCTCCTATTTCGATGCATAATTTTATCAATTCCTCAATAACACAGACTTTCTCAATTGAGTTTTCTAAACATTGTGTTCTGCATCGAAGTTGTGGTTTCCTATAGCTTCATCTCCGCTTTGTCCCCTAAAATGGTCTCCGAAAGCGTCTATAAGCCCGCCTGCCTCATATTGCATTTCCCCTTTACTATTTTTCATGTTGACAAAGTCGTTACTTTTACTTCCCTTCGTTTTTTTATAACGTAATTTCTTGCTTCCTTCAAAGTCTTTTTGTATTTTCTTATCTTCTTCTGCTTTAATTTTACCTTTCCTTTCCTTAATTAGTCGTTTGAGTATCCTTTTTTCGTATCTGTAATCTTTTTTACGTCTATTTCTTTCCTGATCGCTAATACCTGACATATTCAAAGTTCTCCTGTACGCTTCTTTCATTGCTTTTTGGGCAGCTGCAATTTCATCATTCTACCATGCACCACCAGACATTCTTCCTACAACCGCGGTACCACACACTTCGATTGCATATCTAGCAATGATGTCCCGGAACATAGTCTATGCGGATTCTATATCTTCATTCTCCCCAAAATACCTAGTACTCTTTCTGTATCCTGATTTTGGATGGCTAGCCATCCATTCATATCTCCTAGTAGACTTATTCTTTTACCGTGATCGCAAATGTTTATCGTGTCATTTAAAGTGTTTCAGAAGGCGTCTTTCACTAATCTGGGATAAGTCAACTAATCAACTGGCGCGTAACATGTAATGATAAATAATCTTCTGAATCCTACCTTCCTAATTATCAAACTAATTACTTGACACTTGGAAATGTCCATCTCCTTATAATTTCCCCCAAAAACTAACCTTCCGCGTGAATGTAGGCAGCGGATTTCATATATGTATGTAAAAAATACCTAAAATAATAATATTCCGAAACCCCTGTTAGATGATATTGCTTTGCTCTTTTTTTGCTTTGCGATGATATATATATATATATATATATATATATATATATATATAAAACACATTCCCCTCGTTATCAAAAACGTTTTATAAGTGGGAGAACTATGTGGAAAAATGTAAAGATGATTTAGAGCTCCAAATTAAGTACTTGCTGCTTGACAAATCTTTTTTCCTCTAGCAAAAAAGTTTAATCTATTGTAGTTTTCGAGTTAACAATTATAATGATGTTTTTTCTGAAGACGATTTGTAATTAATTTTTGGTCTCTCGCTCGTCATCACATCTACAGATTTTGGAATTGTTTGATGAAATTTGGAGAAAATACTCTCTAAAGCATCTTCAGAACGACAATATGAGCGAAAAGTGTATATCATATTTATAACAAAATAAAAAATAGTTTTCTAGGCCATTCTGAATTCAATTCCTTATAATCTTCGATCGCTTTGTTTATCGAGCGAAGTTTGAGCAAATATAAACTTTCTGTGGAGAAGTTGTTCAGAAAACTATAAGGTAGTTTTCTGTAAAACCTTTTTTCAAAAAACCAAATAGGTAAATAATTGCAAATGTAAAACTTGGAGCGAGCGATTCGTAAAAATGCATGTCTATTATACGGACGGAACCACTCGCAGTACAGCTAGCGAAGAAATAAAAATATAAACGAATGAATACCTGGAGTTATATAAGATGACCTTCAAATGTCGTTTTAGCTCTTGTAGCATCATAATAGTGGCAGTTTCTGCAGAATTAAATAGATCATTGTGCTTTTTGACATCACAATTTTCACATCGTTCCACGAGTTAAATAATATTTCGTGTAATTCATAGTGGAAGCAATTCTCTCTATTTTTTATACGGAACAAGAATTACAGGGTACTCTTCGCGCTGGGAAACCCACTAGATGTGAAGATACCTGGTCGAAAAATGTTAGCAAAAAATGCAGAAGTAGCGTAAATGCAATGTGTGAACAATTCTTTCTTGGTTTTACTAACTGAAAACAAATTAAATAAATTGAATAAATTCTGTAGAATGCATTTGATATAATCATCACATGAGTTGTATGGAAATTATATAGAATTT
>JAAAKG020136097.1:0-13313 GCA_010014905.2 Druon quercuslanigerum | reverse complement strand
CACCAAAAAGGGTGTGGGAGGTGTGTTAAGGAATAGGAAGAGGGTGAATGAAAAATGTAAACCCTTAGGGGACACATCAGAAGCTTCCACTAACAAACACTCTAGAAGTTAATATTTTAAAAAGAAAATATTTGTATTTTAAATTAAAAAACGTTAAATTAGACAGATAAAACTCAATTTTGAACCAATAAGTTGAATCCTTAAACCAAAAATGTTAATTTTTATGCAAGCAATTCCAGTTTTAACCAAGTAAATCAATTTGCAACGAAATGGACAAATATTCAACAAATAACTTTATTTTCAAACTTTTTTATTTAGGACTAAAAAGTCCGCGAAAAAGTTAAGGCCTTTAAAAAATGTATAAAATTATTTTGTTTAAACAATGATCTATTGCAAACGCAACTTATGTTTAAAGAATTCCTAAGATTATAAACATTTTTTAGAAATTGTTTTTAACAATTAAAATTTTTGATGGTTATGTAATCTTTCTGATACACTGAAAATTCTTTATTTACAGATCGTTACATTAAAAACCCAAGTTTTTACCACTAAAAATAGGCAGAGAGTACATTTTCTAATCAAATTTGAGTAAACAATCATCAGTTGTTATTGGATGACTGAATTTGCTAAGGAAGTGAAATTTCCGTATAATTTTTATCCTAGGTAAAAGAAAAAAAATTGATTTATTTCATCATGTACACCTGCAGTGGATAATCATTTATAAAATTTGTTTTTTGGTGAATCACTGTTAAGTAGCATGAATCCATTTTCAATTACTTATTTGTTTATAATAAACTTAATAAATTTTAGAACAATCTCTTAGCCATTAGACAACTTTTTAAAGATAGTTGCTTCATTGATGCTGAGTATTTCTAAATGAATTAAGGTAAAAACCGGTACTTTAACAACCTTTTATAAATTTTAGTTATTGTCTATTTTTTTTTATATTTGCAAAGCATAGTTTGATTTTTTTTTGTGAGGAGATGTCATGAGTTTTTAGAAGATACAGAGTAAGAGAGTTCAGAGAGAGAGAGAGAGAGAATATGCAGCGATTGGTTGTCGTGGCAGTAGTGGGGATATTGTAGATGATTCTTTAAAACAATTGCGACTTGCTGCGCAAAAGGGAGATTCTAATTGAAAGAAAAGTTATAAATTATTGAAAGTATACTTATAAAAAAGAGATAGATAGATATGGAATCCATTATTTCGTTCGATCTTACGTCCGCTTGGTCATTTTCTCCAATTCACTTCCATCCCAAAAGAAGTTCCACTTTAAAAACGTTGAAAACGAGTTAGAAATCGCTTCTTACTGTAAATTTGACCATAGACTTTTTTGCACCACTTTGAAAGAGAGCAGGTCCAGATCAAGAAAAAACGCTTTCATAATGTCAAGATTTATTATTTTTTATTATTATAAAATAGCCCTCTAATTAATTAGATAAAAAATCTATAGGACCTTGGTTGTTTTCCAGACAGAAAACTCTTTTAATTTCGGTCAGTTGTCCATCCGGCTGTACATTGCACTTTATCTTCCTGGAGGTAAAGTGAGAGGATATAAAGGGTTGAGAAGTAGAAGATATAATAGTAGGGAATAAGAAATGAAGAATATCAAGTTGGAAAAGCGAGATTTTAGGCGAGGAGAAGTGAAGGGGCGTATGAGAGTAGGGCAGTGAAAGTATATATTGGAAAATAAGGAGAGTGAAAGAATTTTAGGGTTCGAAAAGTAGAAGGAGTGTTAATAGGGAAGGTGCGTATCTAATAAGAAGTAGTAAAGTGACTGGACATAAAAGGCGGAGAAGTAGAGGGAGTAGCAGTAGGGGCGGTGGAGTATTGAATGGAAATTGGGGTAAGTAAGAGGAAATGAATTGGAGAAGGAATGATAGGGGAAAAAGCGGAGTAGAAATACAGAAGTTGAGAAGAAAGAGCGTAAATAAGGAACGAGACGGGAGGTAGAAGAGCGGGTGAAAAAGTAAGAGAAGGTGATAGGAAATATTTAAATGGGGTTGGGGAGGGCCTATTAATGCTAGTATGGGAAAAGAAATAGGTAGTGGGTTAAACGAACAGAGAAAAAGGAGATAAAACATATTAGGAAATAGGAGGTGAAGGGGTGGATGGGAGGAGGGGTGGAGGAAAAAAGAGTAAGGCTCGACTGGAGGGGAAGATTAGATACCAACGGATAGGACAGGGTATGATAGAAAATCGGTGATGAGAGGGAGATAGGTAAAGTGATAGGGGAAGAGCGGATATTTCAACGACTTAATTAACATCCTAATAATATACGAAACCCTTTGCGCCTTGTTTTTTTAATACTTCTCGTGTTATTACTGCTCACCCACACGGTATTTGTAGTGGGAATAATTTACATATGATAGTATTCATATATCGTCACATTACAAGGGATTAACTTTTGCTTTAACTTCTGATTTGAAGATTAACGTCAGTTTTTAGGGTTTCTTAGTCCCAGGTATAAAGCCCCTATAATTTCAGTAGGGAATCTATCCGTCCGTGCATCGTACTCTTTTTCTCTTCCGGGAAAGAGAGGCATTGTGAGGAATGCAAAAGTGGGGTAGAGAAAAAGATGATAGGAAAAATAGCGGAGTAGAAATACGGAAAAAGGAGAAGAAGTGCGGAAATCGTAAATAGGGATGGAAGGGGAAGTACAGGTAGGGAGGGTAAGTATGAGGAGGTGTACGGTAAGTATAGAGAATGTAATAGATGGCCTGTTGAGGCTAGTTTTGGAGGGAAAGTGGGTAGTGGACAAGTCGGCAGAGGGAGGAAAATTAGGAGAAGGTTGGAAAAGAGAAGAGGATGAGGATTTTATGGTTAATAAGGATCGTCCCTTTCATTTCACAAATGAAAAGTAGAATCTTAAGTGGAGATGATGGGTATAGGTACGAGAAGATATTAAATGGAAAGTAAGGAAAGGGATTATATACAAAAAAGCGGTAAAAAATACGGAAGGCGGTTAAAAAGTATTGGAAGTGTAAATAAGGGTCAAAAGGGGAAGTAATGACGTAAATTAAGATAAGTGTTTAGGGCAAAACTAAAGTAAGGAAGGACTAATAATCCTAGTATAGGAAGGAAGCAGGTAGTAGGCAAGTAAGAGAAGAAAGAAAAGAGAGATATCAGATTACGGAAAAGTAGGAGAAGGTTTGGAAGTGAGGAGATGATGAGATATCATCAGAAAGGACAAGATAGGTTAACAGGTCAGAGAAAAAAGGGGATGGTGTGCTATAATAAGGGAAGAGGAAGTATTTGAACCACTTTTTTGACACATTTTTTCCTGTTATCATCACACACCTATAGGGTATTAGTAGCGGGATTATTTTACAAATAGTTATGAGATCTCATAAGCGATGCTTTGGTGAATAAGGATCATTTCTTTCACCTAGCGAAAGGAAAGTCGAATGGTAAGTGCAGACGATGCTTATAGGTGAATGTATTCAGTCTCGGTATTCCCGGTAGCCGCAGATAATGACGCGATATAATGCATAGGATATTCGGTGCACATCCGCGGGCGTATTCTCCTCGTTGATTTATCGTTGTCTTCATTATTAGGAATGCACACGCGCCGCTTGGCCATTATGCCAGCGGACCGGTCCCCGAGTCTGACCAACCGTCCGTCACTTCTCCAGTACCGGTTTAAACAATACAATGTGCGTATATACGGGTGGCATGCAAGAGGCCATTGAGACTCACCTACGTACGTCGACTAGATATAGATGGACAATTAGCTACCGTCACCGTCTATAATTCCTCCTAGATTAGTGGTCTCATCGCTCCTGCTCTAACCACTAACTAGTAACTAGGTCCCCTCACCAGTTCTAATAAAGAAATTGATACTGCCGTACTTTTAAGAGAAGGGGCTTTCACAGAAAGGACTGTGGTTCCTAGTAGAACCAATATTTGGTTTATAAGAAGCTGCAATAAAAAGGAACTCTTCCTGGTTAAAAAAAGCCTACACGATGAGTTTGTTCCAAAGGAAGCTCTCGGTGGATCTTCCGAAAGGACCAAATTGTAGTCATAACTTGAAAACGTAAAGGCGTATCCATATGCGAGAAAATTTTCGTTTTTCGTTATTGGTCGATGACTGTAAATCGATGTGCGTAAATCCCTAGCTTACCAATCCCATTCTTCAAGCTGTTGGTTTGTGAACGCGCCTTCATGTTGTGTTCAAGTCTTGTCCCTAGGAACCCTATTGGGTCTTTCTTTTGTTTTCTTTCTTCTTTCTGTTTCTTTTCTATTTCTTTTTTAAGGTTGTTCTTGAAGTTAAAATTGTAAAAGGTGCAAAGTTTGTTTAAGCATTAACTTTAGTGGATTTCGTTATAAAAATGATCATTTAAACAAATGTTTTTTTTTAAATGTCTATCATCTCAAATAACAAGGGATTTCTATCGAGCACCGATGAGTCTCGGTTTTAAAGTTTATAATATTAAAACAGCACGTTAGCGTCATAATAATAAATATATATAATCTCTTTACCTATCACATCCTTATCAGGGTGTTGATTCTGTGTATGATTTAAAATTCTTAGTTTTTCTTTGTGAAGTTTTTCAATGTTCCCGGTCAAATAAAAGTAACATATTAATATTTTCAGCTAAACGCAAACATTCATTTTAATTCACGACGTTCATTCTAAGCATCCTGTAACACAACAGAGAAAAAATTGTAAATGAAATAAATTTTTAAACAAATACTTAAATTTTAAAATAAGAAATAATAATTTTTAACAAAACGTAGAATAGTTGAAGCTTTTAGATGAAAAAATTCATCTTCAACAAAAAAAAAAACAAATTTTTAAGAAAATAGTTTAATTTTCAACCTAACTGATAAATTTTCAACTAAAATAATGAATTTTAAATTAAAATAGTTAAATTTTTAACCAAAAAGAATTAATTTTCAATAAAAAAGATAAATTGTCAACCAACACATAAATATATAAATGTTAAGTTACAAAAATCAATTTTCAACCAAGCAGATGCATTTTTAACTAAAATTATGGAAAATTCAATAGGCATAAGTTATATTTTTAGTTCAAAAATTATTTTCCTGAAAAAAACTAACTTTCCAAACAAAAAAATAACTTTAAAAGAGTGGTTATATTTCTAAACAAAGTAATAAATTTCCATCTGAAATTCTAAATCTTAAACTGGAATAATTGACTTTTGAATCAAAAATATGAATTTTTAACTAAAATGTTGAATCTGCAACTAAAATAATTAAATTTTTAAAGCGAGATGAATTTTTAAATAAGAATATAATTGTCTAACGAAAAAGATGAATTTTAGTTCAACTATGAAAGTTCGATTTCACCAAAAAATTTAAGAGCAAATTTTTATTTAAAAATGAATTTTTAAGAAAAGAGATGAATTTTGATATAATATTATGGAATATTTAACTGAAATAATAGTTACATTTTCGGTTTAAAAAACTGAATAATTTTCAACTAAAAAAAAATAAATGATCAACAAAATATTAAAATTTTTGATAAAAAATTTCTTCACATCCAAGTAAAAAACAAGTTTTCCATCAAGAATTCCATCAAATTTAACCATTTGATTAAAAATTAGTTATAAATTAATTCTTGTAAGTAAAAAAATGAATAATTATTTTTGGTTAAAATGTATGTTTTTAGTTGAAAAATCAGCTATTGGGATAAATGTTAATGTATTTAGCTGAAAATGAATACCTTTGTTGAAAAGTTATTTTTTTGTGCATTTTTCATTTTAATAAAATAAATATGTATATGGTTGAAAATTCGTTTCTTTTTGTAGAAAATTATTTGTCTTGATTAAAAATTCAAAACTGAACAATCTTTCTAGGTTGAAAATTTAACAGTTTAGTCAAAAATTATTTTTTCGTAGTAACTTGATTTTCCTTGTTAAACATTTTTATTGAAAAAGTTTTTCTTTTTGATTGGAAACTCTACTCTCTACAAAAAATTTGTCTTGTTGACTCAAAAATTCACCTCTTTTGATGAAAAACATTATCATTTTTGTTAAGCATTTTGAATAGAGAACATATCCTTCTGAATGATAAATGCAACTATCATCTAAGAAATTTATCTCCTTGGTTAAAATTTTGACTGCTTTTTAAAAAAATTTGTTAAATTTTATTAAAAATCTATTTTTTTCTACAAATTTAACTATTTAGTTTTTTTATTAAAGGTTGACTGTTTTTTATTGTAATATTTAACTCTTTGGTTGAAAACAAAATTTTTTGTTGAAAACTGTAATTCGTATTGAAATTTATATTTAAGGGTTGAAAATTCATATTTGCAGATATTACCTAACTATTCGGTTAAAAATTCAACTATTTTGTTAAAAATCATTCTCCTTGGTCAGAAATTTATAATTTTTGTTAAAAAATTATTCGTCTAAATTGAAAAATCGTATAATTGTGTGAATGTCTAACTACTTTGTACGAAATTCCTTTCAGTTATCTAGAGATTCATCTACAGGATTACACATTTCACTATTTTTTTGAAAATTTATTTTTACATTGGAAATCCATTTTTCTCTGCAAACTTATCTGTTCCATTTTTTGTTTAAAATTGATATTTTTTAGTTTAAAATTCAAGTATTAGGTTGTAAATAAAAATTTTGATTAACATTATTTTTTTATTATTTGAGAAGAAAATGTTTGTTTTAAATTTTCTTCGCTATTGGCCTCAGAATCTTGCAGGAGTGAAAATAAACTCTTTTATACAAAATTTTTCTGTTTCGATAGAAACATAAGATTTTTTAAAAAGCATTTTAAATATAATATTCGTATTTTTTTTTAATTTTAGTACTCGTTAAAAAATACGTGTTTTTGTCTTAAAAATTCACCTCTTTTGGTCGAAACCTGATCTTCTTTATGAAACATTTTTTATTGAAAATAAACACTTTTTTACGATGGCTTTTGCTGTCTACTAAAAATTCGTATTTTTAAATTGAAAATTCATCTGATTTTGTAATATCTTGATCTTTTTTGTTGGAACTTTTTAATAGAAAATTCATCCTTTTTTATTGTAGATTTTACTGCCTACCAAAAAATTCTTCTTTTTCCCTTAAAACTTCATACCTTTGTTAGAAACTTGATCTTTTTTGTTAAATATTTTTAATAGGAAAATCGTCCTTTTTTATTGGGATTTTTACTGTCTAATAATAAATTGTTCTTTTTTTTTTGCTTGAAACTTCACATCTTTCACTAGAAACTTAATCTTTTTTTTTCAATATTTTAAATACAAAAATTGTCATTTTGAATTTGAAATGCATCATCTAAGAAAATCGTCTTTTTGACTAGAAATTGCAACTGTTCTGGGTTAATATAAAATCTTTTTTATTTAACAATTGGGCATCCTGAATAAAAATTGGACAACATAATTAAAAATTCATATTTTTAGTTAAAAAAAATAAATATATGGTTAAAAATTAAAATATTTGGTCAATAATTCATCCCTTTTATTTAGAAGTTTAACTATTTTGTCGTAAATGCTGTTGTTACGCTGATAATTATTTTTTTTTATTAAAAATTAATCTACAGTTGGTAGAAACTTCTTCTTTGCAGGTCAAAGATTTAAATATGTGTTAAAAAATTGAAGCATTGTGTTAAAATAATAATTATTTGTTAGAAATTCAACAATTTTGTAAATAAGTCGCTTTTTTCTTAAAAATTATCTTTTTTAGTTGGAAATTCAACTGTTTCCCAAAAAATTTGTTTTTTTAACTTAAAGATACAATTATTTTGTTTCAACTGCTTGAAGTTCGAAATTAATATCTCTTGTTTGAAAATTTCTTCGTTTGGTTAAGAATTTATCTTTTAGTTTGAAAATGGAACTATTTGTTAAAAATACATTCCTTTTAAATAAAAGCTCAACTAGGTTGTTGTAAATGCAGCTTTTTAATTTATAATGAAACATTCTGTTATTAAAAAATTTGTCATCTTGGTTGAAAGTTCATTTTTGGTGATTGAAAATTCATCTAATAATATCTAATAATCTATCTAATAATATCTGATAATATCTTATAATATTATAAATTTCTTCTTGTTTGAAAATTTTACAATTAAGATAAAAATTTATGTTTCTAGGTTGAAAATACAGATATTTGGTTAAAATTTCAACCATATTGTTAAGAATCATATTTGTTAGTAGAGAAATCATATTTTTCGGTTTTGCTTTTGGATTCTATCAAATGTGCCTTTTTATTTTATAGGAATTTAATTAACATGACAAGATATTCTTAAATATTTTAGCACCACAGAATAAATAAATAATTAAATAATGCTAAAAACGTAATTAATTATTTTTCGAATTCGTCTCTAAAGTACATGAATTTGAACAAAAATTTAAAAACATTTTTATTGTATCTATTTATAGTTAAAATTTAGTGCATATTTAAGTAAAATGATGTGAGTATGCTTTGAAAAAAATTCATGAATTTTCAACTAAAGGGATTAATTTTATACCAAAAAGACAAGTTTAAAAAAAATACACTAATTCTCAATCAAAAAGTTGATATCTAAACTGAAAAAGATAAATTTTCAAACAAATAGATAAATTTTAAAATAAAAAATATCACTTTTTAACAAAAAATGGAATAGTTGAATTTTTAGGTTAAAAAATTATTCTAACACAAAAAACAAATTTATTTTTTAAACAAATTTAATTTAACCTTTAACAAGATAGTTTTGTTTTTAACAAAAAAAATGAAATAATTACTAAAATTATCAATAGTTGACTGCAATACTTGTATTTTTAAGCAATAAAAAATGGATTTTTAGATAAGAAGATTAATTTTCAAACTGAAAAATTAATTTTCTAGTTAGAAACACGATTTTTAAATAAAATATATGAATTTTTAACAAAAAAGTAGAATTTTCAGATAAAGAAGACCAACTTTTAACTAAACAGTTAAATGAATTCTAAACAAAAAGATAAATTTTTAAAAAGAAATTTCAATTTCGAACAAAGTAGTTTTATTTTTAACCAACGTGATTAATGTTTTACGATTTTGGATCAGGTAGACAAAAAAATTAAAGTCAAAATTAACAATATATGAATATTCATCAAAATATTTGTATTATCAAATACAAATAAAACAAATTTTCAACCAAGTAGTTGAATTTCAAAAAAAATACCCATTTTTAAAGAAAAATAAAATAGGAAAATCGTTTGATTTAAAATAATAATTAAAGAACAATAATAAATGGAAAAACACAAAAAAAAACTATTCGCCAAAAGAGTCTTGGTACTGATAGAACCTGTAGCAGAGCTTGCGTCGCGTGTACTCGGCGTGACATTTTAAACAATTGCATTTTGCAAAGTTATAAACATAGCTGGTCCAAGTAAACTGAAAAATTCATTTCATTTTCGAGCCCACATTTTTTTTGCTGAAAGTTTTTTGAAACTTTAATTTTGAAAAACTACCTCGCATGTGAAAAATTTGAAGTCAGTGGTTCGACACAGCACCAATAGTTATTAATTTTAATCAAACAAACAAACATTTAAACATTTTTAATGTCTTTTTAGGTTCGCTTGAATATATAGCAGTTATTCATTAATTTTTAAATTATTTTGTTTTTTTGTTTTGGAAATATCGCTACTTAAGTTTATAATCGTCGGGATTTCCCGAAAATCAGAAAAAGCGGTTAATTATTTTTTTCTCAAAAACTACTGATGGGATGAAAATTTCAATACTACAAAAATACGCGTTTTAATGTTCTCCGCATAACTGTATTTTTTTTAAAGTTTAGAAAATTTAAATCAGATTAAAATCCAAATCAAAAGTTCTATTTAACGTTCAATCATCAAATCGATAAAAACTCCTGCAAAGAAAACAAGAATCCAACGACCTAATTTGGACCACAATGAACAAACAAAAAATGCTGCAATTGTAATCTGAAAAAAATCCTGGTTAAAAACAAAAAATTGAGAAAAAAATAAAAAAGAGGAAATAAAAATGAGAAGGCAACCAACCACATCCCCTTCCTTCTCTTTTTCCTTCTTTCGACCTTTTTATTTTTAATATTATCATATCACAAAAAAAGAACCTAGAAAATAAAAAATAAAATTATGTTACCAACGTGTCGGTAATAAAAAAATGATAAATAAATTTAAAAAAAAATTTATTTTAAATTCAAGCACACAGGAATAGCACTACAACGATTCTCACTCACTGACACATAAGAATGTTCTTAAGTTCAAAGGGCAAACCCATTGTAAACAAACCTAAACTAGAAATGACCTTCTATCTAATTCAGCTTAATAAAAATTAAAGAAATTCAAATAAGAATAAAAGCAAATTTAAAATCCTAATTGACTTCCAATAAAATGAACTTCAATCCAAGTCTGCTAAATAAAACATTTAAGAAATTTTAATCAGATTAAAATCTGAAACGTTGGTAATACAATTTTATTTTATTTTTTTTGTGATTTGGTAATATTAAAAATAAAAAGGCCGAAAGAAGGAAAAATAGAAGGAAGGGGATGTCGTTTGTTTGCCTCCTCATTTGAATGTTTTTTCTTTTCCCATTTTTATTTTTGTCTGAAATTTTTTGTTTTTAACCAAATTTTTTTTTCAAATTACAATTAGAGCATTTTTGTTTGTTTATTGTGGTCCAAATTTGATCGTCGGATTCTTGTTTCTTACAGAAGTTTTTATCACTATATTTTTTATTTTGTGATTTGATGAATAAAACATTTCGACCTCACTTCGAACGTTTGGAACGTTTGTGTTTAAAATGTAACTAATTGCTGACTATTAAACCATTTAAAAAAAAACTCTACGGTCAAAAATTCTACTAGTTTATTGTAGATTCGTCGAAACATTTTCTGTTAGATTGAAAATTCATATTTTTTGTCTGCAAATTCAACTATCTTCTAGAAAGTTCGTTAGTTTGGTCTAAATATTCAACTGTTTAGATTTAAATTCTTCTGGTTGACGAATCACCTCTCTTGTTTAAAAATTCTACAATTTGGATACAAATTTATGTTTCTAGTTTGAAAATACATCTATTAGGTTAAAATTTGAACCATATTGTTAAGAATCATATTCCTTAGTTGAGAAATCATCTTTTTTGGTTTTGCTTTTGGTTTCTATCTAATGAAACGAAATGCCCAATTTTCAGTTAATAAAAAGAAAGAAGGGGATGATTGTATTCATGAAAATTCCTGCAAAAAACAAGAATCTAACAACCAAATTTGAACTAAACCGAACAATCACACACAAACGAAAAAAAACCTTTTCAATTGCAATCTAAAACAAAAATGTTGTTGAAAACTAAAATTCCAGACAAAAATAAAAAAGAGGAAAGAAAAATGAGAAGACAACCACCCACATCCCCTTCCTTCTATTATTCTTTCTTTCGTCTTTTTTATTAATAATATTATCAAATTACAATACAAAAGAAGTTTGAAAATAAAAATAAAAAAATATATATATAAAATGACTTTAACAACATTTCGGCACTCATACAGCACCCTTATCAAGGCAAGGACAATATAATCAGTAGCGCAAGAGAACAGGTGTTCTCTCATTGATGCCAAAAATCGAATGAGGGTCAGCAGGTCAATATTTGATAAACACTCTAGAAATATCTATCATAAATAAATTCAAAATAGAGAATGTAAAAGAAAAACAAGATTGATGGAACCTCGCCGTTAAATTTAATTAATCATATTAGCATATTTCTTGTTTAATTTATTCAAATCAGTTTTTAAATTAATAGATAATTTTTTTTTTAATGTCAAGCATTTCCATGAATTCTCTTTTTCTCTCATTACTCTCACTATGCAAAATTTTCATATTATCCCAATCAAACTCATGCTAAACATCAACAAATTCCCTAAAATGCCTGGCAAGAACGCTCTTATACGAGTGTCCCAACCGAACATCACTCTTGTGCTCCTCTATCCTACTATTAAGAAGTCTGCCAGTCTTTCCCACATAATTCATTTTACAATTCCTGCAAGTGATCTTGTAGACAACACCATCCCTCTCAGACTTATCGAAATAATTCTTACAAGAATTGATCACGGAATCCATTTGAAATGGTATACGGAAAATAGTGTTATTTTTAAACTTTTTTAACATAAGTTCAATAGTTCTAGAAATTTGACCAAAAAGCGGAAGAACAAAAGTATTGAATAAACTATATTCCGTTAACTCTTTTTGATTATCTGCAAGCAAAACATTACTTTGTTTGTTTTTGATTTGCTGAATTCTATTTGCAATATGTTTCTCAATCAACTTTTGTGGGTAATGATTCAGAAAAGGTATGTTCCTAACGATATTTAAATTGCTTGTGTGAAACGAAAAATAGGAAAAACCTAGACCTCTGTAAACCAAATTCTTAGTTACTGCAATTTTGTTTTGAAAAGGATGAGCAGAAAAAATTTAATATCCTGCCTGAATATGTACTTTTTCTATACCGATTGGTGAAATTACTACCATCCCAACCCTTAATAACTTCTATGTCCAAAAAACTGATTCTATTATTCTGTTCTATTTCATGAGTAAATTGAAATTTTGGATAAACTATTAAAAGCATCAATGACTATCTGCAACTTTGCCACAGGAACACACAATGAGGTATCGTCAACATACCGGAAATAAAAAGGCAAAACAAAATCTAATTTCTTAAAAGCAAAAACTTCCAAATCTTCTATTACAATTTCAGCTAAAGTCGGAGAAATGACTGAAACTATGGGAGTACCAAACCTCTGTCTATAAAAAGATCCATTGAATTTGAAATAAGTTAAGTTCATGATAAAAACTATTACTGCAACAAAATCTTTTTAGGATAATCGAGTAGGTGTTTTTATATTAACCCATCTATCAAAGACTGCCCGTTTAACTAAATCTATGGGTATACTCTGAAACATTGCAACGACATCCAAAAAAATCATTACATAATCATCCGGAAGCGTTTTTTAAATAATAAATTTTTGTAATTCCCAGCTATTTTTTACAACATATTCAGGAATTGTGATAGAGTTTTTGAAAATTAAATTAAAAATTTGTTCTAAAAATTTAGTGGGAGTATTAATGGTTGAAATAACCATTTTTAAGGGATAACCATCTTTGTGAATGTTTCTCAAACTATAAGATCTGGCAAGAGCTGTGTCTTCAGTATTAATATCAGTCCATCGTATATCATTTCCCAAACCAATTGCTAAGCATCTTAAAAGTGTCTCTTTTTAATTTTTACAATGGATCCTTATTTAATAATTCAAAATCATCATTATTAGAAAGAAAATTCTCCATATCCCTAACATAATCTGATTTTTTCATACAAACAGTAATACTGCCTTTATCAGCACTCATGCA